>JAJLZW010000021.1:0-135140 GCA_030572435.1 Candida labiduridarum
GTCTAGTGTTGGTTGCAATAATTGTGACCGCCTTAGTTTGAAAATAGTGGTCACGTGGTTCAAAAATATTACCGCAATAGTTCAAACAATTTTGTCCGCCTTGGTTGACAAATTTTTGTTTCATTGATTTAAATAATTTTGTCGCGCTGGTTCAAGTATTTTTGGTCACTAGTTCAAACAAAAAGGAAAAAGACTGTACATGTTGATCTGGCATCTGTTTTTTTTTTTCAGTTATGTATTTTTAGCGTTGCACTTATTAAAAAAAATTTTCCCCAATGAAACCACATGACGTACCTTCTTTTTTTTGTGGGATTATCATCGACTAGGTCAAGTGTCATTTTGGAAAGGATCAAGTACAACTTTGGGGAATCGTTTATGATGCGTGTTTTTTTGAGATAAACAATAAGACTTGCATAACTTCCCATAGGAAAATGATACAAAAGTTACGTTAGTCCAGCAATGAATTTTGATTATACAACTGGAAGGGCCACTTGCAACGATACCGACGTCAACATATTTACAAGTACTTGTGGTTTGATTAAAATTAGACCCTTTAAGACACGAGCAATGACAGCTACCACATTGTTTTACCTGAGATTGATAGCGACGTTAATTCCTTGTTGCGTTTCTTTTTTTGTCTTATATTTTCTTGATCCAACGAAATTCTATCCCAAAAGTATATACCTCGTGATGGTTTCAAATGCACCATACATAGACACATACACATAGAACTCATGTCTAGAATCGATTTGCGTTGTTTAATGATGGTGGTACCCTTTATCCTAACCACTCAAGGCTATAGCTCAATTGTGGCTGCAAATCACCTGAGCAAAAGCAAAAAAAAAAAAGTGTGGATTATTGTTAATTACTAATTCCGCTTCAAATAAACTATATAAATGCTATTGTTTTATCCCCTTCCGAAGATAATCTCAAAAAATTAAAAAGGGCTATATTTGTCGACCGAAGTAATGCCATTTTTAACTGATTTGGACTACGAAAATCCCGTTCAACTTTCAAGCTCACAGGTAAAGAGTGTTGCTATCATTGGAGGCGGGGCTTCAGGTGCAATTATCTTGGATAGTCTATTGAAGGAACCTTCAGGTATTAGTAAGATTGTCGTTTTTGAGAGACAACACAAGTTGGGAGGAATTTGGCTATTCAATAAAGACATCAGATCTACTCCTAATGAACTTATCAAATCAGGAAGTTTCGATAACGATCCACAATTGGCAAATCCGTTTCTTGAGAGAAATCAAGATGATAAAGAACTTATTTTACCTAGGAATACCCAAGAGAGATTTATTGAAACTCCTAGTTACTGCGGGATCAAAACAAATATCATTGAAAAAATGATGACTTATAGTGATACTAATAAGTGGGACGTCGAAGGAGATGACGAACAAAGGAAGTATGTCGAAGGAAGTCACGTTCAAAGATATATTGAGACATACATTGTGAAGAATTTGCATGACCCTCGTGTTGATTTGAGATTGGATACAACTGTTGAAGATGTCGAGAGAGTTGAACGTAAGGATACAACTGAGTTGCCATATAGGTTTAAGCTCACAATAAGGACCCCCAAGGATGATGATCGTGATTTGTGGTATCAAGAGGAGTTTGATACTGTAGTTGTTGCTACTGGTCACTATCATGTGCCATTCATCCCTCATGTGCCAGGGTTGAAACAAGTGCAAGAATTGTTTCCAACCAAAGTCCAGCATGCTAAGTTTTATCGAGATTCGAGTGGCTACAAAGATAAAACTGTTATTGTTGTTGGTTCTCGTGCATCAGGTGCGGATTTGACTAAGTTTGTGTCTCGAGAATCTGGCACTACTGTCTATCAATCTATTAGAAATTACGAAAACACAAAAATGTTGTCCAACAACAGCAACATCATTAGGAAGCCGGTCATTGAGGAATATAAGATAGAAGGATCCAACCTCAGAGTCATCTTTAACGACGGATCCGTCGTTGAAAATCCCGATCACATCATCTATTGTACTGGTTACTTATTTTCGTACCCTTATTTGAACCGTTTGACGAACAATAAAATCATAGACGGAAAGGTTATCCCCAATTTATTCCAACATACCTTTTTGGTTAATGAACCTTTGATTACGATTATTGGGGTTCCGATAGATGGTATTTCATTCAGAGTATTCGAATACCAGGCTGTCATATTAAGCAGATATTTGACAGGCAAAATTTCTTTGCCCTCGAGAAAGATGCAAAGTGAATGGGTCAATCAGAGATATGAAGAAAAGAAAAATACACGAGCCTATCATACTATTGGAGTTGTGGATGCTTTCAATTACGTGAACGACTTGACGACATTAGGTCAAGTCTTGGGCAAAGTAGAGACAGGAAGAAGGTTCCCAGTGATGACTACGGATGATATTTTGGCATACAAGGAAGCTGGTGAAAAGTTGAGAAAGTTCTGGGACGAGAGGTGAATATAGATTTTATAGATTTAAAGGCTGAATATAAACCTTGAAATGAGCCGCAATTTTCCATTCTGGATAGCTTAGGCAAAACGCGAACTGAAAAAGACAACCACAAAAAAAAAAGGAAAGAAGAAAGAGTTCGCATCGCATCGCATGGCCATACAAGTGACTCATTGTGACCTACAAAAACAGCAAAAAAATTATGATGTTCGATTTGAAAACACCACCTCAGGATACAAAATGAATTCAAAATAAAAAAAATAGCTCCGCCAGGTTTCGATCCTGGGATCTCGAGGTTATGGGCCTCGCGCGATACCACTACACTACGGAGCTTCTCCTGAACTGTTAAGCTATTGAGCGTGTTCCGTGAACCAGAAACAAAATCCGACACACCACATTTCGCTTTCTCTAAATTTTAAACCAAAATTAATTTGCCGAATTCCTCGGGGGCGACTTGAAATAGTTTTATTCTTAATACTACTGGACAAAAATGGGGTACTACAGTGAAGGAGATGTTCTAGAACAGATTTCAGTTGCTCTTGATTTGTTCCTTATTGAAAGGCACTACAAGGGAGAAAGAACAAAAGGGGGATTTTGTAAACTCGACAACGTAAACAAACAAATAACTTTCTCCGGAGTAATTTATTACCGTGAATAGCAACTATGTGGGTAACTGGTTTATTGATATTTGTGTGCTTTTATGTTGTTAAATTTTGGGGAAATTTTGTTTCAAAACTTTTGTAAACGAAAAAGTAACCTTATTTCTCCACTTACCAACATAGCAAAGTAGGCATGCCACATGGAAGTGATGCCAGTCCTTTGTATTGTTTTGATGCCGTTCTTACCCCCTTCCGTTGTTTATCGTATGGGAAGATTTTGTCCGAAAGAAAACACATAATTATGTGAATAAAAATACTCCCGTTTGATTATCTGCACGTTTTTCTAAGTTGCGTTCTGTATCCACTCACCAACAGTGGCTTAGTTGTGATTGACGCTGATTTTGACACCAGACGTTGACGTTATTTTTTATTTCAACACCTTGATCAATGAATATTGATACCTTCATAGTGAAGAACATAGTGTGTGAGAATTCAGAAGCTTATCAGTATTAAGAATAAAATATGGAAATTGGTATCTGACTGGGATTGAATGAACGTTTGACGTGCCAAGAAAGGGGGAAAGAGAAAATTGAAGCAGGAACTATTTGGTTTTGTGAAACCAATTATACAATAGACCTTTTTACCAGCTATTGTTAAAATATGGATTGCGCAAACTATGGTAGTGAAACGAAAAAAGACACACCAATTACGACTACGACCGGAACGGCACGAAAATTCAGTAGAATTCCAGATTTGTTGATTGCATCCATCTTGTTTTTGTGCTTCTCCCCCGTGTTTTGGATGGCCAACGTTCCTCGGGTTCATCAATATGAGTGAGGCGGTGGGTGGTTTCCTACGGCCGTTTCTTAGTTTTATTTTTTTTTTGTCTGTATGTTTCTGAAGACATGAATAATCCAATTTTGCAACTTTCAATTACACCAGGATTTATTTTTCGTTCTTCGAATTGTTGGTCCCTTAAAATGACAATCCAAAATTTCATAAAGCCACACAGTTAAATTTAGGTCCTTGTCGGAAACTATGGAAATTCTATTGATTAAAAATTCTGATTGAGTGATTATAATTACTGGACATGCGTCATGGGTTAAATTTTATTTGATTGTAGTGTTGTTTTTTGTTTTTTTTTCATTGTTTGCAATATCAAAACATGAAATCAAGACTAGAACCACAGTATATTTGTAGATACCCATTTACACGAATGGCACGAATTAAAAGGGATAACCATTGGTATTTGGGTTTATTAGAGCTCTAGAAGAAGTATAAATATTGCTATGATTTTCACCAAGTATCAAACTTTTTGAGAGATTTCAATCACTAACAACTACTACTGCTACTAGTAACCCCTTAAAAAAATGGTCTCCATCATCTCATTCACCCAAAACGTTTTCGTCGCTCTTGCTTTTGCTTTGTTGGCTCAAGGTCTTACAATCCCAGAAGGTATCGAAAAGAGAACTGATAAAGTTGTTGCTTTAGACTTCAACGTCATCAGAAAACCTTTCAATGCTACTGCTCATAGACTTATCCAAAAAAGAAGTTCTGTGCCAACCACTTTAATTAACGAAGGACCTTCTTACGCTGCTGATATAGTTGTTGGTTCCAACAAACAAAAGCAAACTGTTGTTATCGACACCGGTTCTTCTGATTTGTGGGTTGTTGATACCTCTGCTCAATGTCAAGTTACCTACGATGGTCAATCCCAAGATTTCTGTAAGCAAGATGGTACTTTCGATCCATCTACTTCCACTACCGCACAAAATTTGAACCAAGATTTCTCAATCGAGTATGGAGATCTTACCACTTCCCAAGGTACTTTTTACAAAGATACCGTTGGCTTTAGCGGAATCTCAATCACTAGCCAACAGTTTGCTGATGTCACCACAACTTCTGTTGTCCAAGGTATCTTGGGTATCGGTTTGACGGGTGATGAAAGTGGTTACGACCAATACGATAATGTTCCAGTTACTTTGAAGAAGCAAGGAATCATCAACAAAAACGCCTATTCTTTGTACTTGAATTCTGAAGATGCTAGTACTGGTACTATCATTTTTGGTGGTGTCGACAATGCCAAGTATAGTGGTACTTTGACTGCTTTGCCAGTTACTTCTAGTGCCGAATTGAGAGTTCAATTGAACTCTATTAACTTTGATGGCACATCCGTTAGTACCCCAGTTGATGTCCTTTTAGACTCTGGTACCACCATCACCTATTTTACCCAAAGTATTGCTGACCAATTGGCTAATATTGCTGGCGCTACCTGGGATAGCCAAAACAAGCTTTACAGATTGTCCAATTGTCAACCATCAGGAAACGCTGTTTTTAACTTTGCTCAAGGTATCCAAATCACTGTCCCACTCTCTGAATTAATTCTTGAAGATAGTGGCAACGGTATTTGTTTCTTTGGTGTCTCTAGAAATGATGCTACCATTTTAGGGGACAATTTCTTGAGAAGAGCTTACATTCTTTACGACTTGGACGACAAGACCATCTCCTTAGCTCAAGTTAAGTACACCACTACTCAAGATATTTCTGCTTTGTAGGAGCACTTTTTTTTTAGCTATATAAATTTAGAAGATGAATATAAAAAGCTTCCATGTACAGCAAATTCTGCTTCTCGACTGGCCAGACGTGAACTGAATAAAACAAACACCAAAAATTACTGCTCTCGTAGCATCACACTGCTCCACTTCAGAACCGAATGATTGTGATGTACAAAAATAGGATGCTTCATTCTTTGACCACCCATCCCATGATAAAAAATAGAGGAAAAAAAAAATAGCTCCGCCAGGTTTCGATCCTGGGATCTCGAGGTTATGGGCCTCGCGCGATACCACTACACTACGGAGCTTGTCTCAAACGGCTAGGCTATTGAATGTCACGTGATACAAGTGAAAAATTATTCCTATTTACAGTCTTTTTACTTTTTTTCATACCAGTGATCATTAATTTTTATACTAGTGCGCCAGAATTATTTGTACCAACTCTAGTAAATAATTTAATACCAGTGCGTCAAAATTATTAATACCAATGAAAAATATATTTTACTACCAGTGCTCACTAATTGTTCAAACCAATTTTGGCTGTTATTTTGGTATGAAAATTAAGGGTCACGTGTTATGAATAATTTTGTCGCATTAGTATGAACAATATTGTCCGCCTTAGTATGAACATTTTTCTACAAGTACTATGAATAATTTTGTCTTACATGTATGAATAATTTTAGCGCGCTAGTTTGAATTAAAAATAAAAAGACTGTATTTAGTAAAATTTTTCATCAAGAACAACACATGCTTTAAATTGTACTGAAGTTCAAGGATTGCACAGGGATATTTTTAGTCTGTGGCTCATCTCTTATCTTATATTATTGCCTTATCTTAAGTCCCCCTTTTTCAATACGTTATATAAAGAGCGTGGTTTCTAATAATTTCATTGTTTACAATGTGAGATTAATAAATCAGTGATAAATTTTAGCGGAACCAAGTTTTAGTTTGCATAAGTCACAAAATAGAAATGAATGGTTTCTGAACTACTTTCTGGATAGAGTTTCCCGTTTCGTGAAACATGGCTGTCATTCATAGATACCGATGATCCCATCCAAATGCACTACGATTGCTAAAACGGTGTGCAGTTAATTTGTCGATTCCGTTCAGGAAGTGGTTTTGTGGAGTTTTCTTATCTGAAAAGTTAATATTTAGGTCGCCTCCAAATGCCCCACTTCAATGTTTTTATGGACAACTGTATTCAAATGTTAACTATAAAATGATCTACATCTTCCATTCTTATAATTGAACTGGTGTATATACTGCTAGATAGACATATACACAAGCCAAAATGGATGCTATCAGATCAAGGACAGACGATCATTTCCATAAATTAACTTCAATTAGATCTCCCATCAGAAGCATAGATCCACAACACAATGCTGGTGACGCTGACTTGTTGGCTCAAATTGGATATAAACAAGAATTGAACAGACACTACAGCACGCTACAAGTCTTTGGTATTGCGTTTTCTATTATGGGATTATTGCCAAGTATTGCATCGGTTTTATCCCTTGGGTTGGAATGTGGTCCAGCTGGTTTAGTCTGGGGTTGGTTCTTATCATCGATCTTTATTCTTTGTTTGGGTTTAAGTATGGCGTTCCTTGGAAGTGCCATTCCAACATCAGGTGGGTTGTATTACTATACAAATTACTACTGCCCAGATGCCTTCAGAGTTCCGTTAAGTTTCATGATTGCGTGTTCAAACTCATTGGGTTTGATCGGTGGATTGTGTAGTATCAGTTATGGTTTTGCAGTTCAAGTTTTATCTGCTGTTTTCATCCAACAGGATGGAAATTTTGAAATCACGAATGCCAGATGCTACGGTATTTTCGTCGGTTGTGTGGTTACAAATGCAATAATTTGTTGCGTGGCAACCAAGCATGCAGCTCTTCTACAAACAATCTCCATCGTTGTGAATGTGTTCTTGGTGTTACTATTTGTTATCGCTGTACCTGCTGGAAAGGCACATCATTTCAACTCAGCCAGTTTTATTTTTACTAACTTTGAAAATTCGAGAGATTATGGAACAGTTTGGTCATTTGCATTATCATGGATGCCTGCAATTTGGACAATTGGGGCGTTTGATTCGACAATCCATTGCAGTGAGGAAGCAAAAAATGCACAACGAGCCATTCCCGTAGGCATTATTGGGTCCATTACGGCATGCTGGATCTTGGGATGGTTCATTGTCATTGTGTGTGCAGCTTGTATTAAGGATGGAGATGTTTCCAGGGTTCTTAATTCAGACACCGGATCAGCTATGGCACAAATTATTTACGACGCATTAGGTAAGAAATGGGCAGTTGCGTTCATGTCGCTTATTGCTTTTGGTCAATATTTGATGGCCGTGTCTATTATGATTGCATTGTCAAGACAAATTTGGTCTTTTGCAAGGGATGATGGTCTACCAGTAGTTTACAATTTTGTTAAATATGTTAATCCAAAAATCAAAGTTCCAGTCCGTGCTACGATGTTTGCGGCTGTATTAGGTATCGTTTTGGGATTGTTGGTTTTGATTAATGGTTCTGCTGGTTCAGGAGCTCTTTTTAGTTTAGGAATTGCCAGTAACACGTTATCTTGGGGACTTCCCGTGCTACTAGTACTTTTGCCATATGGAAGCAAGAAATTTGTTCCAGGTCCATTCTATTTGGGTAAGCAAATTAGTACCGTGATTAATATTGTGGCAGTTGGATGGATGTTTTATGTGATCGTGTTATGTATGTTCCCAGATTCTTTGCACGTTGATAAAGATACCATGAATTATACGGTTGTCATCAATGTCGGTGTTTGGATGTTATCTTTGTTATACTATTTTGTGTGGGGATACAGATCTTATACGGGACCTAAATCCAATCTTGATTCTCAGCATTTAGATTCCGCTTCTATTCCAAATGTGGACGATGTTCTAGGCGAAAAGGTCTAGAAATGGGTATTAGTGTGAATTCAATTCGGTGGAATTGAAATTTTTTTTATATTTGTACTTTGTGTGTGTATTTATATTAGTTGATCAATATTCAAAATATCTTGTAATTTTGATTTTATAAAGATAAGGATCCAATTGAATGTAGGTTATCTTCCCTAAATAGAATGTAGTGCAAAATATTATTTAGGATAAATCACTGTAATTACATGCAAATTTGTAGAAAGGAGGAGCACAAGTGATAGCTATGGATCACCATATTCTTCAACAATGGTAAGTGGTTGCCATATTCTTGGTTCTACAGAACATTCAGTATTGATATTATCTTGTCCCATTGAAAGTCAAATAATTATTTTCGTAGATAATCATTGGTCTGATTTGAAATTTTGCAACTCTTTTCAAACTTTACAGTAAGGTGTAGATTCGTACTATACGCCACCAAATAAACGGGTCAAATATTTAAGTTTAGAAAAGCTACTTGCAACAGTGATATAAACCTGTGAAATCGGCAAAAATTCTAAAAAAATAAACTTCGCAGAGGAAAAGCTGTATCAATTCGTATCTAAATGTCAATTCGGTGATCATCTAATAAATACAGACAATTACTCTCTATTTCTGTGTACTCTTTTATAGTTCTTCTTCCGATCTACGTCATTCTTGATAGTTACTCCAATCTTGTTCCATAGAACAGCAACAAAACCTGTAACCGAGAACTACATGTTGTTCCAAATTCCGAAATGAGATTAAGGTTTGGAATACCTCTGCCAGAAACAGGAATGTATGTTATTGAACAGACTATTGTTCAACTAGAGTCAAGACGAACCACGAGGGGAACAAAGAGAGTCAACATTATCATAAGAAATCAAGGAGAGTCAAAGAGCTAGCTTAGATTGCTATTAGTATAGTACCTAAATTTTGCAATCAAGATAATATAGCGAATCAAATCATTTAACCCAAGTAATTTTCTAAAGAAAATACCAATTGCACCTGACTCTGACTTATCTTGATTAGTTTATTTTCATGTTACCCATTTTTACGGTTTGAAGACTTTTCTAAATGGACTAATAACAGCAATTCTCCTGCTTATCAAGATAGAAAACAAACGTACACCATACGGCAATCAGTGCCTTGCCTTTGTATAATTATGGCGCTGTTCATAACCACCACATTATCTCGCTGGAAAACTAGACGTCCGAAAGAAACTACGTTGTTGAAGCTCTGAAATGTTTTTGCTTCTTCATCTGCACGTTTTTTTAAATTTCCTTCAGAATCTGCTGAACAGAAATGGCTTAGTTTCGATTGATGCTGACGTTGACTTGAACGTTGCAAGTTTTTTTTTTTTTATTTCAACTCTTGGAATTAGTATTTAAGTGTACAAGACAAGGTACTTCGGTAATGAAACTTCTGATGTCTCAGGTATTTCTGTGACATATGCCGACCTATTTTTAGACAGGATTGATTAAACTTTTGACGTGCCGCGAAAGGGGTAAGAAATGGGAAACTAGGCACTTTTCAATTTTGTGGAACTAATTATACAATAGACATTTTTACTGGTTATTGTTAGGATATGGATTGCGCAACCATGGCACTGAAATCAAAAAATGACTCTGGCCATCATTATCTCCTGAACGGCATCAAAGTTCGTGGCAGTTCCAAGTTCCGTCAATTGAATCTTCGGTTTAGGGAATTACGTTCTTCAAGTTCATTAAATTTTGCGAGGCGGTAATGGGTATTCTGCAACAGTTTCTTATTTTATTTTGTCTGTTGATGCTGCTGAATACACGAATTTTGCAACTTTCAATTACGCCAAGCCTATTTTTTCTTTGTTTTTGGAATCATTTGTTCCTTAAAATGACAAATCCAGATTTCAGGAAGCCAAGCCGTTAAATTTTAGACTCCTTATCAGAATGCATGGCATTGTTATTGATTGAGATTGGTGGTGTAGTGATTATAATTACCTTTCATGCGTAACATGTTAACCTCTATTGGTTCTAGTCTTATTTTCTTATTGTTGGGAAATATCAAAACATGAAATTACGGCTAGAACCATACCTTCCGGAGGATATACATATGTTGGAATAACATGAATTAGTTGGGTCAACCGTGTGAAACGGAGTTTGCCTGTGCTTTCACAAACAGCTATAAATACCGCAACGATTTCCACCATAGCTTTAACATTTTGGACGACTCTCATCACTAATAACTACTGCTGTTACAGAAATGGTATCCATCATCTCATTTACTCAAAACGCTTTCGTCGCTCTTGATTTTGCTTTGTTGGCTCAAGGTCTTACAATCCCAGAAGGTATCGAAAAGAGAACTGATAAAGTTGTTGCTTTAGACTTCAACGTCATCAGAAAACCTTTCAATGTTACTGCTCATGCACTCAACCAAAAAAGGGACTACTTTTCAGCTGTATTGATCAATGAAGGACCATCCTATTCCTCTGATATTTTTGTTGGTTCCAACAAACAAAAACTAACTGTTATTGTCGACACTGGCTCTTCTGATTTGTGGATTCCCGACGTTTCTGTTGACTGTCAAACAACCTACAAAGGTGAATCCCAAGATTTCTGTAAGCAAGATGGTACTTACGATCCATCCACTTCCACTACTGCAAAAGTTTGGGCGAAGACTTTTCAATCTTGTACTATGATAAGACCTCTTCCAGGGGTACTTTTTACAATGATGCGGTCGCTTTTGGTGGGATATCCATTATTAACCAACAGCTTGCTGACGTCAACACCACTTCTGTCCCCAGGGGAATCATGGGTATCGGCTTTGCTATAGACGAAACTACTTCCGACAAATATGATAACGTTCCAGTAACTTTGAAAAAGCAAGGCATAATCAACAAGAATGCTTATTCTTTGTACTTGAACACAAGAGACGCTGATACAGGAACCATCCTTTTTGGTGGTGTCGACCATGCCAAGTACACTGGTAATTTAACCCCATTGCCAGTTACTTCTACTAATAAATTGAGAGTTACATTGAACTCTGTTAACTTGAATGGTACCTCCGTCGATACATCAGCTGACGTCCTTTTAGATTCCGGTACCACCATAACTTGGTTACCACAAAGTGTTGCCGATCAATTGGCAGATCTTGTCGATGTTAAATGGGATCAACCCAACAATCTTTACAGATTACCTTCTTGTGGCGCTTCGGGTGACATTGTTTTCAACTTCCAGCAAGGTGTCCAAATAACTGTCCCATTTTCTGAATTTGTTATTCAGGACAGTGGCAGCGATAGATATTTCTTTGGTATCTCTACCAACGGTCATTTAGTTTTAGGGGATAATTTCTTAAGAAGAGCTTACCTTCTTTATGATTTAGATGACAAAACCGTCTCTTTGGCTCAAGTTAAGTACACCACTGCGCAAGATGTTTCTGCCTTGTGAACGTGACATCATTTATCTATATACTTTTAGATACTCTTTTGTTTTGTTCATCAAATAAATGTTGGTTGCTTCTTTTAAAACATAAAGTCGTTGTGATATTTATCGGAATATGTATTGAAATATGGAAACTATATACACATGACTCTTTTAGTTTTTTCCTCAAACAGCAATGTTTCACCTAAAGGAATTCCTTTGCCTTTCTTCTGAAGGCATTACAGTCTCTTAACCATTGTTTGTAGTCTTTCAAGGAGTATATCTTTTCACCATAGTAATCTGGGATTGGGTTGGAAAAACTCTGAGATGAAGGATCTGGTCTGTTGCTTCTAAGTCTTGTTAAGAATTCACTATTTCTGCGTTCAAATTGTTGCAAGTTAGCTCTGTTGGCCATACGGAACACAAAGGAACCAAGGAAAGGACCCACTAAGTACCCCAACAATCCACCTAAAACAACCGAACCTCCCATGATCATTAATGGATCAAATCCCATGATTGGTTTCTCAACGTCAATTTCAATGTTTCCCAAGTAACTTAATGTGAGAAACGCACCTCCCAAACCTGTGAAGATACCTGCAACGGTGTTGATTCTGGTGTTCTGCTTCTTCATTTGGAAATAGTCAATCCAAGTTAATCTTGATTGGGAAGGAGAGGTTGAATTGAATCTGAAAGACTTGAGTACTGCTCTCTTAGCAAAGAGTCTGTTTTGAACACTCAATGAAAACATAGTTGTATTTTGAGTGGAAATTGTAATGCTTGGAGGATAGAAAAAGTGATCAAGTTGGTCAACGCAGTGGTCTTATTTCGCTCTAGCAAAAAAAAAAAAAGGAAAAGCAAAAAGTTTTTTGCATTGGATTTTTTGCTCTCGTTCAACTTTGGGAATCACCCACGCCGTAACTGACCACCAGTCACTCTGCAAAGGGCAGTAGAGTCCGTAGATACTTAGGGACCCTTGGAAAGCTCTATGAAGTGAAACCTGTAGCAGCTGGATCTTGTAAAATTGTGAGGACACCAGCATTCTCATTTCCTACGTGGAAAACATATCGAAACTAGTTTTTACCATTGCAATATCTACATTAATCCCCAAACTTTCAAAATTGTACGTTTTATATTCTGAAAAACAAAACTATAGAATTCCCAAACCCAATGACATTCAGTAATCTGTTCGGTACTTGTTTTAATGTTGCAATCACCCAAGCTTAGCGTTACATCCCTGTAAAATCAAGGCAGTCGTGTCAATTAGCACAATTTTTCGGTTGTACATTTTGAATAGAGAACTGAAGAAGAATGAATGAACGAAAAAAAAAAAACTACAATTCAGATTACGGACAAAAACAACAACAATTTTTTTTTTTTTTTACAACCAAACTATTGACATCCAACAGAATCCATCAAAGCACTTGCACGATTCAATAAGTACAGGATAGACAACCATATCACAACAATTTATATTTTACATAAGGATATAACGTCTTCGATAGTTTTACATTTTTTTTTTTAATTTTGAGTTCGACTATTGTTTATTTCAAACCACATTTCACTCCCCATCCTCATTGAATATTGATAGAAACATCAATCACTTGCAAAACGTTTAATTGTTTCATTCTATTTTTTATTTTAATTATAAAAATTCACTTGTATTTATAACATCTCGATACTTCAACAAATCGGTATGAATGGAACTGCTATTATGAATGGCAATGGTACAATGGATGGCTTGTCATCTCAGTCACTACCTGACTCTTCAACTCCTGCTCAAGAATCAAACGATATAACCTTCCCAACTAATAAGGAGCAATTGAACGACTTATTGGATAGATATTATAAACTTCTTTTTGAAACAAGGAAGCTCAAAGAGGAGTTTGAAAAGCTGGAAGAACAGAAATTTGAAGACATCAATCTTGAATCTAAACAAAAGATCGAAAAAGTTTTGGGTCAAATCAGTGTCGCACAAGATGAGTTTGTTAAGGAAGATGAAGAATTCATGAATGAGTTGCTTTCAACTGACACAGAAGGGTCTTCTACTGAATTCGATAATGAATTGTTTGAAAAGCAAGTTGCAGGGTTATTATTGTTGAGTAGGGATTACGATCTTCCAGAGAGCTTACAATCCGAGTTCAATGAATCTAAGTCTACTGTTGATAAAGATGCTTTAGTTGAAAAAATTTTACAAAAGTTGTTGGATGTTGAAACTGATTTCGAATCGAAAGCTAGCAGTTTGGGTGTCAAAGTAGCGACGGACAAAGATAGCAAAACTGCCCGCTTCGGAAGTTTGGAAGCTGAGAAAAATATTAGCAATAAGCTATCACAAAGATTGAAGGAATTAGAAAACTTACCAGCTAATATCGGAACCTTTGGTGATGACACGAAAATTGATGCTTTCAAGATTCGAGCTTTGATTGAGCTTAAGGCAACCAGATTACTAGCTAAGCAAAAACTTTTAAGACATAATGTTTTGGTTCATGAATCGCAACAAGTTAAATACGTCAATCCAGATTTGAAGTCCACACCACTTGCCTTACTGGAAAAGCGATCATTCAATGTCAGACCTAAGATAGAACAGAGAAATCCTCAATTATTGGCTATGCAATTGGAAGAGTCGAAGAAACAAAAGGCTAAAGAAGTTAAGCGACAACAACATATAGAAAAAGTCGAGCAAATATTGCAAAGCTCAATAGAGCGCGGCAACAACAAATATACCAGAGACCATCATCGAGCACATTATTTGCATAGACAAATCAATAACTTCCACCAAACCACTGAAAAGGAAGAAAGCAAGAAATTGGAAAGGACTGCAAAACAAAGATTGCAAGCCTTGCGTGCAAATGATGAAGAAGCTTATCTTAAATTATTGGATGAAACGAAGGACCATAGAATTACTCATCTTTTGAAACAAACCAACCAATTCTTGGACTCTTTGACTGAGAAAGTCAGGGCACTGCAGCAGGAAGCCGGTGGCAGTGTAATTGGTACTCCAAGAAGTGCAAGTCCCGATAGCCTTGCTGAACCGACAGCTGCCAGTGCTGACAATAAGGCAGATTTGCGCGAGAAAACAGATTATTATGAAGTTGCTCATCGAGTTAAAGAAACAATTGAAGAACAACCTAGCATTTTGGTTGGTGGTAAATTGAAGGAGTACCAAATGAAAGGTTTGGAGTGGATGGTTTCGTTGTACAATAATCACCTTAACGGTATTTTAGCAGATGAGATGGGATTGGGTAAAACTATCCAATCGATTTCTTTGGTTACTTACCTTATTGAGAAGAAGCACGAGAGTAAATTTTTGGTTATTGTCCCACTTTCGACGATAACCAATTGGACGTTGGAGTTTGAAAAATGGGCACCTTCTGTCAAGGTTATTGTTTACAAGGGCTCACAGCAACAAAGAAGATCATTACAGCCAGAAATTAGATACGGTAACTTCCAAGTGTTGTTAACCACGTACGAATATATTATTCGTGAACGTCCATTATTGTCGAAATTCCAATACTCGCACATGATTATCGATGAAGGTCATAGAATGAAAAACTCCCAATCAAAGTTGTCGCATACTTTGAGAACTTACTATAAGACTAAGAATAGATTGATTTTAACCGGTACTCCTTTACAAAACAATTTACCAGAATTGTGGGCCTTATTGAATTTTGTTTTGCCAGGTATTTTCAACTCAGTGAAGTCTTTCGATGATTGGTTCAACACTCCATTTGCAAACACTGGTAGTCAAGAAAAGATAGATTTAACCGAAGAAGAATCGTTGTTGGTTATTCGAAGATTGCATAAAGTCCTTAGACCCTTCCTTTTGAGAAGATTGAAAAAAGACGTGGAGAAAGACTTGCCAGATAAAGTTGAAAAAGTGTTGAAATGTAATTTGTCAGGATTACAATACGTGTTATATCAACAAATGTTGCAACACAACGCCTTATTTGTGGGAGCGGATGTTGGTGGTGCCAAGAGTGGTATCAAAGGGTTAAACAACAAGATTATGCAATTAAGAAAGATTTGTAACCATCCATTTGTTTTTGAAGAAGTTGAAGCCGTGTTGAATTCACTGAGATTAACTAATGATTTGATCTGGAGAGTCAGTGGGAAGTTTGAATTGTTGGATAGAGTTTTACCAAAATTTAAAAAATCTGGTCATCGTGTCTTGATGTTTTTCCAAATGACACAAGTCATGGATATTATGGAAGATTTCCTCAGATGGAGAGATATGAAATATTTAAGGTTGGACGGTTCAACAAAAGCGGAAGATCGTCAGGATATGTTGAAAGTTTTTAATGCACCAGGTTCAGATTACTTCTGTTTCTTGTTGTCTACCCGTGCTGGTGGTTTAGGGTTGAACTTGCAAACAGCCGATACAGTTGTTATTTTTGACACGGATTGGAATCCACATCAAGATTTACAAGCACAAGACAGAGCCCATCGTATAGGGCAAAAGAACGAGGTTCGTATTTTGAGATTAATTACGAACGACTCCGTTGAAGAAGTCATTTTGGAAAGAGCTCATCAAAAATTGGACATAGATGGTAAAGTTATTCAAGCCGGTAAGTTCGATAACAAATCCACTGCCGAAGAACAAGAGGCATTCTTGAAACGCTTGTTAGAAGCTGACGCCAAAGGAGCTGATGATGAAGAAAATGATTCTTTGGACGATGATGAATTGAATGATATTTTAGCACGTAGTGAAGAAGAGAAGGTGTTATTTACTGCCATGGATGAAGAACGAAAACGTAACGATGTGCAATTCAAGTCCAGATTAATTGAAAAAGATGAATTACCGAGTGTATTCACAGAAGACATTTCGCAGCATTTTGAAAAAGACAACAAGGAGTTGACTAAGATGAGAGAAAAGAAACGTGTTAGATACGACGATGGTTTAAGTGAAGAGCAATGGCTTAGGGCTATGGATGACGATAACGATACTGTTGAAGAGGCTATCAAGCGTAAGGAAAGCAGAATTGCCAAGAGAAAGCGAAATAAGGCTATACGGGAAGGGTTATTGGAAGAAGACATTAAGGACGATGAAGTTGGTGAAGAGGACGACGATGATTATGAGGCTGCTGCCCAACCAAGAAAACGTCAACGCCGTGCTAGAACTCCATTGCCTCATATTGTGGATGAAGATGACAAAGAAGAGGGACAGGTTATAGAATTGGACGATGATGAAGAAGAAGTGGCAGAGTCTGATGGATTTGTTGCGAAATGTTTGGCAGTCATCGATGAAATCACTAAATTGACAGACGAAAACGATGGCCATAATTTGTCGGCTATTTTTATTAAGTTACCTTCAAGAAAATTATATCCTGATTATTATCTGATCATCAAGAAGCCAGTTTCTATTAACCAAATTAAAAAACAATTGAATCAAGATCAGTTTGCATCCTTTGATGAGTTTATTGGTGAATTAAGACAAATGTGCCTCAACGCTAAGACATATAATGAAGAGGGGTCGTTTGTATACACAGATGCTTCGGTGATTGAAAAATTGCTTGACGAAAGATTAGCTGATCAATAGTTAAAAAACAACAATAGTACGAAATGTGGGGTGAAGGGAGTTTCTGAGAAAACAAAAAAAAAAATTACAATCAGATTCTTTCTCTCTCCTTGTCTTTTGCCTATTTATCAAATGCCAAATATCAAACTAACAAAAAGAAAAAAAAAAAATAAAAAAACAAAGAGTTTGATCTTCAATGCATATATTTATATAATATATAAGCTGTATTTTTTAATAATAATAGTAATAACAATACCGATCAAAGAACTATATATATAGCATTATAATTTCTCTGTGCCAGTAAACTGATATTAGCCAATCAGGTTAGAAGCAAATTATATTACCCATTTTCCACGCGCGACAGTGGATAATATTGAGGGGGAAGAGAGAGAGAGGGGGTGGTGGTTGTGTGTGCGTGCTGGAGAAAAAAAAAAACTGTTGCAAATTCTTTTGTGACTTGACCAAAACCAGTATAGAGAATTATAGATAAAAAATTTATCGACCCACATGTAGAACCAGCGCGGCCTCAAGGAGTAAAACGTGTGTACTGTGATATTTCTGATTGGGTGCGCACCATAGCAATTGAGTTGTAACAAGTACTGGGGTTTGTAATCTTGTGGTCAACGTCATCATCGCTATTATAAATTCGACGAAGATTCTAGATCAAGTATTTGTTTGTGCAATTTAATTTCATTATCCCTCACTCCACTATTATTTTTTTAATTAAGAAAATAACCTCCTGTTGATTACTAAGAATTTGATAAATCTAGAAAGAGGGATTGAGACGGAAATCTCTCGGTGGATAATAGGGCACAAGAATATAAGCAAGTGCAAGTAGGAACTATTTTCATTGTTTTCGTGAACAGGAAAACTGCAATCTCCACTCCCACCACCCCAAAACGAGTATATATATTTTTTTTCCCTTCTGGAATTTGCTATCCCCCCATCGCCCTACTTTGGGTGGTAGTCAGCATTTCGCTTCTGTGCTTTTCCCCCTTCAATCTCTTATTCCCACAAAGAAAAGTATAAATAGCAATCAATTCTGACCAAACATTTTTTTTCAATTTGTAATCTCGAAACATTTTGTCTTAGTTTATT
Organism: Candida labiduridarum; assembly: GCA_030572435.1. Taxonomy (NCBI): domain Eukaryota; kingdom Fungi; phylum Ascomycota; class Pichiomycetes; order Serinales; family Debaryomycetaceae; genus Candida; species Candida labiduridarum. The sequence continues at coordinate 18,509 of JAJLZW010000021.1, forward strand.
TTGCAAGACGTATCTATTCATCAATTGATCAATTACAACCAAGATGGCCACTATTGCACCAAATATCGCTAGAGTTGCCAAAACTTCTTCCAGACAAAATTATGGAAAGTTTGCCAAAGTCTTTTTCGGGGTTGCTGGTTCTGCAGCAATTGCCACTTACTTTTACAACAACAACAATAACAGACAATTTAACAACAACAACAACAACAACAGCTCGACCCCTAACAAGGCATTGCTCTCCTTATTTGGTAGTAGCAGCGCAGCCAACCTTAAAGTTGCCAAAGTTCCAGATGGAAAAACTGAAGGTGATTACCAACAAGTCTACAATGCCATTGCTACCAAAATCTCGGAAAACTTGGAATTCGACCAAAACGATGGTTTCTACGGTGTATTGTTGAGATTGGCATGGCATGTTTCTGGTACCTATGACAAATCCGACAATTCTGGTGGTTCATACGGTGGTACCATAATTTTCGCACCAGAAGAATTTGATCCAGAAAATGCTGGTTTGCAAGTTGCACGCTCCTTTTTGGCTGAGTTTTTAGTTAGATATCCATGGATTTCCAGAGGTGATTTGTGGACTTTGGGAGGTGTTTGTGCTGTTCAAGAATCTGGTGGTCCAAAGATCGAATGGAGACCAGGTAGAGTTGATGATAACAATGCTGCTCATGTTCCACCAAATGGTAGATTGCCAGATGCTTCTAAAGATGGTGCTTATGTTAGAAAAATATTTGACAGACAAGGTTTCAATGAAAGAGAAACTGTTGCTTTGCTTGGTGCTCACGTTTTAGGTAGATGTCACAAACACAACTCTGGTTACGATGGCCCATGGGGTCCATCTTTCAACCAATTCACCAATGTTTTCTACACTACTTTGTTGGGTAACTGGCATGTTAAGAACTGGTCTGGTAAGAAACAATACGAAGACGATGAAACCAACGAATTCATGATGTTGCCAACTGATATGGCATTGAAAGAGGAATCATACTTCTTGAAGTATGTCAAGATGTACGCCAAAGATCAAGACTTGTTCTTCAAAGATTTCTCTAAGGCTTTTGCTAGATTGATTGCCAATGGTGTCCAATACCCAGCTGACATCAAACCAATTTACTTCAAAACCTTGGATGAACAAGACGAGTAAGTAGGTTTAGTTTATACCTTACGTCCAGGTGATGTATAGATATTCCTAAAAGCAAAAAAAAAAGAAGTACGCAAATATATTCAAAAGAAATATGTAAGAACTGATAACCATCGAGTAACTGATTAGGAGTAATAACCTTGCAGGGCTGTAACCCTAATGCACGTGAACAAACCTGCATGAAGGAATGCCACATTTTGTTTGCCATGCTACCAAATGTAACATTAGGTAGACAGAAAAAAATATGTTCTCTCTCAGTCGAGTGCTCAACGTCCCCAGCAATGACCGGCTCACACTGCACTCGTACCCTCTTCACCCCCAAGGAATACACAGCAGAATAAAAAAAATTTTCAAATTTATCAACCGTCTTCCCATTCTCTTTTCCTTTTTTCTTGCTTTAGCACACACAGTTCACAGTTAAAATGAAGTACATCCAAACCGATCAAATCTTAGAAATCCCAGAAGATGTTTCCGTTGAAATCAACGCCAGATCCATCAAAGTTACTGGTCCAAGAGGTGTCTTGACCAAAGACTTGAAGCACATTGATGTTACTTTCAACAAAATCAACAACAGAGCCATCAAAATCACTGTCCACAACGGTGACAGAAAACACGTTGCTGCTTTAAGAACTGTCAAATCCTTGATTGCTAACTTGATCACTGGTGTCACTAAAGGTTACAAATACAAGATGAGATTTGTCTATGCGCATTTCCCAATCAACGTCAATGTCATTGAAAAAGATGGTCAAAAATACGTTGAAATCAGAAACTTCTTGGGTGAAAAGAGAGTCAGAGAAATCAAAATCACTGAAGGTGTCACCATGGAATTGTCCACTGCTCAAAAGGATGAATTGATTGTCTCCGGTAACTCCTTGGAAGATGTTTCCCAAAACTGTGCTGATATCCAACAAATCTGTCGTGTCAGAAACAAGGATATCCGTAAATTCTTGGATGGTATCTATGTCTCTGAAAGAGGTACTATTGTTCAAGAAATCTAAGTTTAATGTGAAGGAGAATGAAGTTTTTCATAATTGATATTTAAGTTCCATTAATAATAATACAACCATTTTTTTAATATTGATTTTACAATGATATAATTGTGTATAGTTTTTTGCAAGGGTTTTTTGTTTGGGTTTATTAGTTTTTTTTAATTTTGTCTTTTTATTTCACCGTGGATCGTTACAGAGTCTCAATTACTAATAAAAGAGCCACCTACGATCACACACTTTTGCAAATCTCATCTCTTAAATCTTCGAGCGAGTTTTTTTTATTGAGCGTTATATTGACCGATTGAATTGTCTATTATTTTGCCCCAGCCGGACTTGGTGAGGTAGAACATCTGCACGTTTGAATTGGTCTAATTGGTGAAATGTTTTTCACATTAGATGAATTGGGACTGAAGGTGTTTCACCTCGAAAAACCGGAAACGGCGATATTCAGTGCGACAATAGGGGAATCTTAGATCCGTTTACAAAGAGAAATTCCAGGACCTGCTGAAAAAAAACTAACAATTACATGGTAATGTAACCAGAGACAAACAACTTCATCTACATAAGCATGTCTATTAAAGTAGCATTTTTGGGTCCGCAAGGGACGTATACCCACCAAGTACGTAGTCAAACATTTGCTTATCCCAGTTCAATTGTTAAAGCTTATTAACTAACAACGCAAGGCCGTCATTCAACAATTTGGAACTGACAATGTCTCCATAGATCCGCAACAGAGTATAGGCGACTGTTTCGAAGCCATAGACCAAAAAGAAGTCGATTATGCAGTCGTACCGTTTGAAAACTCCACCAATGGACAAGTTGTTTTCACTTATGATTTGTTACGTGATTGGTTTTTAGAGAAGGGCCATCATCCAAAATTCAAAGTCGTAGCAGAACAATTCGTGGCTATTCATCATAACTTATTAAGTAATGCATCAGATATCAAGGACATCAAAACCATATATTCCCATCCACAAGTATGGACCCAAGTAAACCAATTTTTGAAAACTATTTCAAAAGAAGTAACTAGAATAGATGTGGGGTCGACTTCAAAGGCAGCAGAGATTGTTAGTCAGGATAATTCCAATGAATCAGCAGCGATTTCTTCTTTCATGAGTTCAGAAATATATAAATTACCTATACTAAAAAAGCATGTCGAGGATAATTCAAACAATACTACGAGATTTTTGATCTTGGGTTATAACCAACCGCCTAGTGATGATGATGGTGATGAATCCACATCCAAAATCGTTTCTTCAATCATGTTCAGATTAAACCATGACGATCCAGGTGCATTATGTGATGTGTTGGTAAAGTTCAAGGAATACGGAATCACTTTAACTTCTATTAATTCAAGACCTGCAAATTTGCAACCATGGCAGTATGTCTTTTTTGTCGAAATGATTGGAGATATTCATGAAGACAAACTCGTGGAGGAAATCAAAGAGTCTTGTTTGGACTTGGTGGTATTAGGTACATTTAAGAGAAGTTGGAGATACAATAACAATAAGTAAATAAATAAATAACTAAATTCTATTTCACACAAATGTATATTTATCAACACCAATAAAGATATCTATATCTGCTCCAATAAAGAGAAAGAATAAAGAACACCTTATATCATAGATTTAAAAAAGAAAACCAAAAAAAGAAGAAAAATTGAAACTATATTTACCCATTGTTACAATCGCCACCACTGCTCGTTTAGTTACCAAATTTTTGGTAGGTCCAATCGGTATTATCCAAAGGACATGCATTTCTTGTTTTCAACCATCTCTTGATACAATGCAAATGGAAGGCATGATTACATACACCCCAAGCTGGAATACATTCTTCATTCGTAGTTCCCATTGAGTTTGGTTGACATTCAATACATGGTTCCATTAAATGATTTCTACAAATTGCACAATTTTCAATTTGCATATCCCATGACCAGAACGCCACGGCAGTCCATTTCTTTACTTCAAATTTGGGCTTGGTTGTAGTTGATTTGCTAGGTTCTTTAGTTTCAACTTCTTTTAAAACAATTGGGTGTTAGTAATCTTTCTGCGTGTGTCTGTAATATATCAATGGAAATGAAATGTATACATACCATCAACGTCCATATGATCTTGATCATCAGCCATCTTTAATATCTGTGTATCTTGTTATTGCGGGAGAATCGTCGGACTGGTTTCAGTGTTAATTGGATGCCTAACGCGTTGACGATGGTATCTAACTGTGATAGTTAATTTGAATGTTGATTAGAAATTGCAGTTTTTCTTCTCCCCAGCTACAAAAGTTTGTCTAAACATTTTTATTTTGTATTTGCCCTCACCGAAGCAGGCAGCTGGTTTTTCCTCTGGCGTCAGCATTCAACGGAAACAAAGCGAGCAGGGCATGAACTCTGGTGGCAGCAGAGACAAACGAGGCCAGCACGCGGCATTTAAATAACTGAAAAAAAAAAAATAGAACTATTACAATTTTGACAACCTTCAGTCAGAGAGTCCACCATATCCCACTTCCATAAATGTCCAATTCAAACGAAGATCTAATATCTTCATTATATCCACCACCACCTCCGTATTATAAATTCTTTACCCAAGAGAATATACAGAAACTTACGGATTGGGAAATAGAGCAAAGGCAACTCCATCCACAACAACAAGAGCAACAAGAAATACAAGAACAAGACAATGTCGACCAATCAGAAGAACACCAAGAAACCACGAAACCTGTCGTTCCACCAGGGGAGTTACGATTTTTAGTTCCACCAAAGCAACCAGAAGGCGCACAATATAGAGGATATGGGAATATCTGGTTATTTGAAGATAAATTACCAAGTTTAAAAGATTCACAATGGAAACAATTATATGTTGATGATGATGAGAATATAACTTCGGAGACCAAGATCAAAGAATTACATAAATTGATGAATTCATTATTATTGAATTTCTTAGAATTAATTGGAGTATTAAGTATTGATCCCAGTAAATTTGAAACGAAAATTAAGGATATTAATTTGATCTTGATAAATATTAATCATTTGTTGAATACTTATCGACCTCATCAAAGTAGAGAAAGCTTGATTATGTTGTTAAAGAAACAGATTGACCATAAGAAGAATGAAATTAATAATATAGATCAAGTGTGTAATGATATTAAAAACAAGATTAGAAAATTGATGGATGATCAAGTACCTAATGTGGAGCCCTCAGATAATATCGAGGTGGATGTTGTTGATGAAAAAGAAGAAGTCAAGGAAGATTTAGTCACTAAGTTATTAGAATCTATACGATAGTTATGTATGTTTTAGTGCAAAAAAAGGTATATATTAAAATTTCTTTTTAGATACAATCTATAAATAAGAGCTATTTTTAAAAGAGATCCAAAAGATCGTTGTTGACATTGGAGTTCTTGTTATTGTTTGTAGATGAGTTTCCTGACACACTTAACAGTTCAATTCCATGTGTCGAATTTTGTGATTGCAGTTGTTGTTGTTGGGGTATGGTGTTGAACAAACTCAAGATATCATTTGTAGTAGAAGGCGTGCCAGCATTGTGTTGTTGTTCATGTTGTTGAGGGTAAGCTCCTGGTGGAGGTGGCGTACTGAACAAATCGTTCAACTCATCCAACAAGTTTCCGACGTTACCAGCGCTAGCACTACCATTGTCAACATCAACGTCTTCATCATCATCAAAGTCAAGTAAATTATCATCTCTTGAGTTGTTTATGATTTCTTCCTTTGCCATATTCTTCAAATCTTCAATTCTAGATTTGTCTTTGGTTCCAACTGGGACTCTTGTGTATGCGCTTGGGTCAATAAAGGATTTTGCTGGTTTGTAATAGACAGAAGACAACGTGGCTAATTCACTCATCAAAGTTTCCAATAGAGCAGGACTGAATGATGAAACAGTTGTTTCAATAGGAGGCAATTTGGTTAATATAATCTTCTTTTGTTGTTGTTCAGTAGATGACGAAGATAACAATCTCCAGTAGATATAAGCTTTGTCTCTGATATCGGCATTTTCACATTCCTTGGTTGCCAATTCTAAGATCTTTTGTAATAAATTGGAATATTGACCACCAGATAATTCCAAATTGATTTTTACAATAGTTGTCAATATGTTCAATTGTAAGATGGAATCATATTCCAAGAATTCGTCAATCAAAGTGGACAATTTTTCATGCAAATTGGAGAAATACTTTGGATATTCACCCAATAACCAAATATAACCAGACAATGCTTCATTCCTATCCAATTTATCGACATGATTGGAGATAACAGGGATAATTAAAGTAGCTAAATCATTTTTTCCTGGGTAACGTCTTAAAATATTAGTCAACACTACAACACCTTCATTGATAATCAAATCACCACCTCTTTCGTCAATAATTTCATTCAAAAGATTGACCGCTTTAACCACACTATCTTGAAGTTTAATGGCAACTGAACCAATCGATTTGACAGCCTTGGTAACCAATGCAGGTTCGAATTCCATGGCGTATTCCTTCAATTCTCCTAATAAAAGCGCACTGTTTTGCTCACTAGCCAATCTGATCATAATTTCTAATTTCTCTAATTTCAAGTACAATGGGTCGGAATATTTAATGAAGAAGACTCTCAATTCCTTTGATAACACGTTTGGATATTTCTCCAAAATAATTCTAATGTTCTTCAAACCAACATATTGAGCTTCTGGAATAGAAGTACTGACCAAAGAAACCAATGGGGCGGATAATTTCTTCAAGATACTGTTTCTTTGAGTGGCAACTGGGATTGCTTTCAAGTGGTGTAAAATGGCTTTAATAGAACTCAAGACAACAGATGGGTTCACGTGTTGCAATTGTGGAATCACTCTTTCCATAATGTGGTTGGCTTCTTCCGAATCATTGGTATCGTACTCGGTTAAGGTCGTCAAAATCGTGATTCTTCCCCATTCAGTACATTCATTGAGACACAACAACAAACTGTTAATAACTTCTCTATCCAATGCCAAGATGGTCAAATTTGGATTGGTATTCATATCTCTGATTTCATGCAAGGCATTAATTGCATTGGCCACAACCATTGGATTTGAGTCTGACATCAATTTCTTCAAATCATCCAAGAACCCATACTCAACACACATTTCTGGATTTAAATCAAACAATTTTGCCACACATATTGCGGCAGTTTTTCTGACATAAGGGTTTTCATCGGTGATGGTTCTATGCAAGGGAATTTCCAAATACTCCACCATTTTGGCAACTCTGATACATCCCATGGTTCTGATAGCCAACGCTCTAATTAATGGGTTGGGATCTTCTGTATCCTGGACAAAAGTGTTGACAGCCAAAATACACAATTCTGGATTGGATTTGGCGTAGTTCATCAAGTATAGATACACCAACTTCTTTTGTTCCAAGTCATAAGTGGCTATATTTTTCAAAACATCAGGAAATAACGAAGATACATCCTTACCAACTGTCATCGCTTGAATAACTCTTTGTATGGCATCTTTACGTTCATGTTTGTACTGTGATACTAAGCCATTCTTCAATTCAAATGTTTCACCCTTTTTTGGACCCACCAAGAACTTTCTTAATTTCCTCTCAAGAATACTGTTTACCTTGTTGAAATTCTTATTAATACTTTGTTTATAAGACGTCGACATTGCTTAGATGTAAGGAAAAACGAATTAAATCAAGTTGAAATGAGAAGGAAGAGGTGGAGCTGTCGTAACGATGTTATTGTTTTGTTGTCCGTATTTTGATTTTTTCTTACTACCTTTGATTTGAACAGAATGAAAAATATAACAGCTAAACCACAAGATGTCGCGTAAATGTCGCACATCACGTGTATGTCGTGCTTTAACGAATATGGATTAAACTTGCCCGTACTTCAGGCATCTTGAAAACAAATAAAAATGGATGACAGCAGCTTGGGATATTTTCTCTTTAATATCCGACAAAGAAGAGGCGTTGGGCTAATATTTTATAACTAGTTTAGATAATTTTTTATTTAAATTGGTTTAAAAATTGGTGCAACAATGACCAGATAAAAGATTTAGTTTATTACATCTCTTAATAACCGCAAAGGGGTAATTTAATCATAATTGGACAAATACATCTAGAAGAATCATTGATCATAAAAGATTTGACGTACTCTGGCGTTTAGAGCATGCCCACAATCGACTTAAATTCTCTTTTCCAACGTGCTGAGACATACTCTATCAACTAGAAAGAAGCTTATCGTATTCTTCTTTTCTTGATTCTCTGCACAGGGATTATTAATGCTTCGACAGCTCTTCAAATACGTACATATGAATTTCAAATTTCAAGTTTAGTAATCGTTTAATCTTTCTCGGCATTCACCACCGGAGTTACTGCACGGATGAACCCAAAGCCAAACCCGTTTTCCCATTTCTACCTTTCCAATAATTCAAACAAAGTACTAGTATATAATGAGACCAATGCAATGAATACAGTCTCACTGGTCTTCAAACTAGATCAAATAAAATTGGTGGGCGGGGGGGGGGGGGGGGTACCGGAAGTAGATTTCCGTTGGGGAGCATCTTCTCCGTTTTTTTTGTAGTATTCTCATTGTTCAGTTTCCGTGCCCCGAATCTCCGACAACGCAAATCTCTTTGTTCGGAATTGGGCCCGTAACTGAAAACTTTTGAAGAATCGCAATTGTTATCACAGGACCACTCCAAGACCAAAAATGAAATTCGAAAACCACTTACGAATACTTAATGAGGTCGTTCTTATTTTCAAGACTTCTAGTTGCATTTTTTTTTCTTGGGAGGCTGAGGTATATGTCACTTTTGTGCATAATCAGATTGCTGCAAAAAAGGAAAAGTGAAACCACTGGCAATACCATACTCTTTTACATTGATTCTGCACCATGATCCTACCAGTGAGACAAAGGGAGACGATTTCATAACGAATAAACTTTTCACTGAAATAGTGTAATGCAAAATGAACAATTTTTTTGCTTATCTAATCGGCAGTTTTTGTTTCCCGCTGTGAATACAACAGATCTTGATGAGTAATTCATTTATTTTTTGTTGTGTTCATTTCTTTCTCGCTCCTACATTGATGACTTAAAAGACCACTATAGCCAACTAAAATTTAAACAATGCTCATTGGTGAGAGGGGGGACCACAATAGGTAAGTTTGTGTAGGGGGTATATAAATTGGCTATCCCCGTGTTTCTTTCACCAAAAAAAAAATGCTGTTAATAGTTTTTTTTGTTTCGCGAAATTATAAGAGAGCGAAATTTTTAACAATTTTCTTCGTGACAGGGCTTTGTCAGACAAAGATTTCTAGAGCTTTTCTTAGTTATTCTTTTTTTCATTGTTCGTGGTTATTCGTTTATTTTTACAAACTTATCCTAGTGGGCTTTTCACAAACCAATGAAAGAAAACGGAAGGAAACGAGTTGTCCGTTGTCTTAGTTGCAGAAAACTAAAAATTAGAGTATGTAAATCATATTTCCTTATACTTGCATTAACATTTTCTTGTCCGTTTTACTAACGATTCTGTTTAGTGTGATGAAGGAAGACCAGCTTGCGAATATTGTTTATACAGAGGAAAGACGTGTATTTACCCTACGAAGGAGATTACAGCAACGACAACAACCTACAATAACAAGGATCCAATTTGCATAGTCCCTCAAAATATCTTCTATGGACAATTGGTAACTTCTATGTCTCAAGTTGAATTTGACATCTTAAACATACTTTCAGAGAAATACGAACTTGTATTGGCTTTTGGTTCTAAACCACTAAATTCGGTTTGGAGAGAAGCAACGAGGGATCTTATCTTTCAGAATCAACTATTCAGAAAATCTTATTTAACTATGGGTGGCCACATGATATTGCATTTCGAAGATAATGAAGTACTTCAACAGGCAAGTCAAATCACTGATCACACAGTGGATTATTTGAGATCAACAGCTTTGGTTTCGCTCTATGGAAGGACTAAATTATTCATCAAGACCGTCAATTATTTCCAAGACGCGTTGTGTGATTTGATGAAATATATTGCAAAAGTTCAACTGGGCCAACTAACAGAAAAGGAAGCCAAGGAAGTGTTTGCATCAGCAATGATTTTATATGGATACATGGTTTATTCATACCCGTTACTTCCATTGCTTTCTTTTGATGAACAAGAAATAGATTACCTTACCATTTCACTGAAGTTTGATGCCGTGGAAAGAATATGCGCTGAAACCCTGCCTAATTCTTCTTTCTACAAGTTTTTTATGAATCCTGAAGATTTGAGTTCAGTTAATCGTTCCTCAAGCCCTGTAACTGCCAACTTACTAAACCACCTAATGGAACTACAAACTCATATCATTGACATCTCAGATGATAACGATGTCACAGACATTCTAGAAACAAAAAACCTCACAATTGAGGAGGAAGAACTATTAATTTGTTCCAGAACCCTACAAATATTTGATTCAGCAATTCATCGAGCGGCAGAAGTAGGCTGTCCGCATCCAATCTTCAATTCAATAATTAATTTTGGCAACGATTTCTGTCGCATAGTTCACAATAGAAACATATGGGCGTTACGACTATTATTTGTTTATTCATGTATTGCAATGTTCTGTAACTACTGCGTAAATAGGAAAAAGAACATGTGGATGGATTTCATTTGTTGGTATAAAAAGGATGTGTTCGAAAAGTATGGCAAATTCTTATACCAGATGGATGAGGATTTATATTACTTGGCGGTTAAAACTAACCTTGCTATTCGATCTCATGAACTTAAACTTTTTGATCCAAGTCTTTACTTGCTAATGAATAGTTCTGTTACTCCTGTATAGTGACATTAATTAGTGCAATCATTGTAATAGTTTTGCTAATACTGTACTTGTAATGACGCTACCAGTTGTAAAAATACAGGACTAATGGTTTGTTCGAATTTTTTTTTCTTTTTCAACCTCTAAGATATGGGATGATTTTCTTATAGTGGGACAACGAACTTCAAACAAAGGACTCTTGCAAGCACCACCAATGAGCAGGATACCGTTTATTAAAAAGCATCGCATATGGTCAGTTGATAAAGCACAAATATTCACACCACAGTTACCACTGTCTCAAAAAACTTCTCGTTGTTATTTTTCAACAAACAATAATTGTCTATCCAAACGCCGTAATAATGATGATGGATCTGTACTTCGTTTGCATCATTTGAATTTTATAACGAGAGCAATAAATGACGAAACTGCTGATAATCCAGGGCAAAACAAGGGACTATTCTCGAGACACACATTTGACCTTGAAGAGTATAATCAAGACAGATTTAACCAAGAAGTAATGAAACTTGCTAAAGAAGGTGCACTGAAGGATATAATTGCCAAAGCAGATAGGTTAACTCCCCAATTAATTTGTCGTATAATCGGTCAAACTATGGAAGGCTGTCCTACCATGCCTCCAAATGCATCAAATATTGAAGTTCCTTGCTTCGAAAGTCGAGACAACATACGTTTTGATTATCCATATTACAACTTCATAAATTCGAAAATTCCCACAGTCTATGAACTACTAACAAACGTATCCGATGGACCGATGTTATTAGCATATAATGTGTGGGCTAATTACCACATGAACGATATGAAAAGAATGATGTCTTACGAAACGGCGATAGTTGATCTGGACCCTAAAACCATTCTATATTTTTTATCTTTATTCATTCATAATTATGAATTAGAAGAATTCAAGAAACAATTCCATAACTTGATAATTAACACCCAAAAGACTATACCAGGTTCTGTCATAGATAGTTTGATTCCTCAGTTAGTGGGTCATGATTTTGTATTTGAGAATTTATTCTTTGTCTTCCAATTATGGATGACTTCACCTAAATGTGGACCACCACTGGCAAGAACGATCAGCTTAATCCTACTCGAATTCCACCGTTTTGGAACTGCACAAGAAATCAAGGAATTCAAAAGGTTGATAAAGAAATATAATGATGAATATCTTGTGAAGACTATAGATTATCAATTTGAAATCATCAATAGAGATTATCTCAAATTTAAAAAGCCAATCACCACGGAAGATTTAGATGTTATTACGGCTATGGCTCCTGTAAACGGAGATGTTGAATTTTATTACCGTTGGTTATTTTTCATGATTCGATATTCAAATATGGAAAATATTAATTTTATACTCAAATTGTACAAGGAATCAAAATGTCACACTGGATTATTACCTTCGAGGTTTTTCAAATTATTACTTGATTACTATGAAAAGCATGACAAATTCATCCCATTATTGCAGTTGCTAGAAGCTTCAAAAGATTCAGTTTCATTCGATCCAGCATATTTGTCAACAATTGCCAAAACGTTTATCTATTCGTATTCCAGATTTGCACCTCAATTCATATCCCTGTTGAATCATTGGCTAGGGAGACCATGTTTTGAATTGACGAAATTATCTTCACAGTTTTATCCTTATCACTTGCACATTCCAATAAATCGAAGAAAGTATAAAGAGCCAGAATGGGAAGAAATTAAATTTATTCCGGATAAAGATACTAGTTATTATAAATCCCAGGTTGATTTTAGAATAAAGCATGGATTCCACAATTTGTTAGATCGTGGAGTTAGACCTGATTTCAAGATGGTTTTGGATACTTTTAGATTTGGGGATTTGGATGATAAGTTAATGATCAAATATTTATTAATTCAAACCAGACAGTATAATCACAAGAATCAAAAAACTATGGAATTAAGATCTTTGAAACACCCAAGTTTGGAAAAAGAAGATTTGTTGAGGTATTTTGAAAGCAATAAAGACCAATTGAATGATTCCCATAAATTCTATTTTTCTCGAATGTTAATCGAGTTTGATTTATTAGAAGAGGCTAAGTTTTTATTGGATTCCATCGATGATACCACTTTGAATGATAAGAATAAAATGTTTAGAATCATATTGGAGTTACGAATGTACATTATGGCAAATGATTTTGAGAATATGAAGGATACATTAACTCGATTCAAATTACATGATGATCAACTTTATATTTCTCCATATTTATTGAATCAAACTTTGGCAATTGAAAACGAATTGTACATAAAATTAAGAAAAAACCAACATGATATGGATGAGGAAATGCTAATTGCTGGTAAAGCTTGTTTGATGAAGTTGAGATTTTTCATTGGTGATGTGAAATTATTGTTAGAGAAGGATGAACAAGAAATGACTCAATTGATTGATAAAACTATCAATATTTTAAATCAATGGAAAGAAAATGGTAAATAGAACTCGTGTCATATTTGTAAATATATATGCATCTATGTAAATACCCAAATTCAAACGCTTTCCTTTTCACTGACAATGAACTTGAAATCTTCATCCAGTATGCCCAACGTGATGTAATCAGCGAAAGACATGTAAATATCTCTAAATAGCAATTTTCCATCTTTGTATTCTAGGTAATATGGAGGATTAGGATGGAGTCTAAATTGAATATCCAACATTTCTCTTTCATCTTTCACTCTAACCACTTCGAAATGTTCTACATACTCAGGAGGAATTGGCACATCAGTACCATCCCCAACAATATATAGTGAAAATTGTGAAGCACCATCTTGTGAGTCACCACCACCATGAATTATATATTCTGGAATTCCCACTGATTTATCATAATGAATCATAGATAAGATATCACCAATATCACTCTCTGACATCCAGTCCAAATATCCATCTGTAACATCAAAAGATAAAGACTTGGTTCTAGCAACGATAGCCCCATCATTATCTTCATTTTGAGTAAAATAAATAGGGCTGTAAAATTGTTTATGCAAATATCCATCAGCATCATTACTACCATATGTTCGATGTGCCAAATCATAAATGAGCTCATTTATTGGACTCAAATGAACAAATTCAATCAAGTCATATATTTCTTGAGCAGTTACTTCCAGAAGTTTAGATTCCTTGGATGAATATAAATCTTTAAAATCCGGCTGATTGATGTTAATTAAATAAAAAAGATATTTCCATTCTTTTTGTTGATAAGGTACTGGCTCCGAGTAATCGAGTTCCGAATCTTCATAATCACTATCCTGATACTCAGTCATTATGACACTATCATTTGAGAAAATTGGAGAAGATAACAAAGAGGGAGAAATAGGAAAGCCAAGGAATGAAGACCACGTTTTCGGAGTCTATAATTTATCTGATTACTCATACTCTCCCTTCCTCCTTTAATTCCACATTCCAACCTTATTTCCACAATCACTGATAGTGTTCTTGAATGTGTGGTTATAAAGTTTTGGAAGCTAATTACCGATAGACAGTTTTGTTACGTATCACGTGACATGTTTTCTGCACCTAATTTTAGTGCTGTTACATATCATTAAGAGGAGTAATTTTAGGATTTGCTTGCATCTATTGTTTTTCAAACATACAGAACCACAGAAGGAAAAAAAAAAAAATTAAAAATGCACATTCCATTCCAGGGCTACACTCACACACACACTCACCTTAAAATATTTTAATTTAGAAATTATCAAGAAGTTACAACAACTTTCCCAAAAAAACCTCATACAACAAAACGTCTGTTCAAGTTATGGTACAAAGTCTAGAGAATACAAGGATTTGGGAATCAGTGGTATGTTATTTAGCTTCTCTTTATCTTTTGATCCATATATTACCTGTATCATTTGGTCTCGCCAATTGTTTTTAGTCTCCATAATGGCAATTTACAAGTGATGGGGTTTATCTTCATTTGATTTTATATTTGAAAAGTTGAACAACAAAAAGAATACTAACTTTCAATTATTCTAGGATCATTCATTAGTGGCAAATTTATTATCAAAAATAACATCCACAGTGGAGTGCACAATATGTTCCGAAATTATGGCTGTACCAGTGACGGCCGAATGCGGTCATTCATTTTGTTATAGTTGTATATACCAATGGTTTACGAACAAGGTGAATTGTCCCACATGTCGTCATGAAATAGAAAATAAACCAACATTAAATCTACAACTCAAAGAAATATGTAAGAATCTACTTGACTTGATAATAGAATCTCGTTTGGAGAATTTCGAAGTGTTAAAAAATCATAAATTGGAAAGTGAAAACAATTACAATTTGGACGTTAGGAATAAATCCTTATTTGGTGATTTGTTCAATTCGGTAGTAACATTAATTGATAATTCAGATGGTGTTCCAAGATGTAGTAATTGTCATTGGGAAGCCCATGGTTCAGTTTGTGCACATTGTGGCACCAGATTTAGAATAAATCCAAATTCTCGATATTCAAGAGATAATTACGAAGAAGATGATGATGAAGAAGAAGAAGATGATGAAGAAAATTTCCAGGATGTTATAGGCGGCTATCATCGAGAATTGGATGCATATGATTCAGACGATAGTTTTATTGATAGTCGAACAGCAAACGAAATACTCATTGAGGTAACTGATGAAGAAGGAGGGTCTGAAGAGTTAGATGATGAAGGAGATGAAGGAGATGATGATGGTGATGATTCTGTTTCGCTTCTATCAATGGGTGATGATTATCAGGAGTTGGCTGAAAATGTTCACATGGGAGATGAATGGCACGGTTTTGAAAGTGCAAGTTCCAGTATGTTAGAGAGAACAATTTCCAGTGATTCAGACAATCATTCGCATATTCACCATGAGGACATGGAAAACGACGACGATGCGGAGGAGCATCATGATGATGATAGTGAAAGTCATACGCAAGAATTTGAAGATGATGACAACGATGGCAATGACAGTCATCATGGGTACAGTTCGGCATCTCCTCCTTGTGATAATATAGTACAATTAAGCGGTAATGAGGATGATGAATATTATGATTCTGAAGATTTACGAGAAGCATTGGATGAAGTGCAAATGTTTGATGATGATCAACTTGATGTGGAATTGAGTGATGAAGAAGAGGTAGAATTCGGTTATGATTCGAGCGATATGGTGGATGGATTGGAAGAGGATTATAGTGATAGCTATTAGAAATTTTTTTGCAATGTGTATTTAAATAATTTGTTTTGTGTTTGTTTTATGTTTGATTTTATTTCTTGACATAGTTTAAGCAGTATAACGTAGTGTGATCATATATTAGCATTAGCATTGGTATCGTAGTCGTGCGTGAACCAGACTTTCCCTCCCACCAATGGTATTTCGCTTGAATGAAAAAAAGAGAAAAAGATGTATAGGGCAAAAAAAAAAAATGGCCTCATATATATCTCTATATAATTATCTCCTTAGAAAAAGAGTAAGTACATAAATTCATTTCCTTTCTTATTTCTTTCAATTGTTATCTAGTTATAACTAACCACAAATTATCAATTATCTTACAGACTCCAAGATGAATCCACAAAGAATCATTGAATTACAAAAACGTTATCAAAACACTCCAAAACCATTATGGTTAAGAGGAAAACAATCTGCATTGATTGTTTACCCATTCTACGCTTTATTCACTGTTGCTACTACCATTCCTTTGTTTTACGCTGGTAGAGCCATTTGTGGTTTAAAAGATGAATAAATGGAATTTTTTTTTAAAAGGTCATATCTTTATTAAGTTCTACACTTAGGTTCATTTGTTCATGTTTTTGTTCATGTCTGTTTTGTTTTTTATTTTATTGTTTGACATCCTTTTTTTTATTAATTATTCCAGGAAATTAAGTTGAAATTATTCATGAATTGATTGATTAATTTATTTTAAAGAAAAATATACAAGTATGTTTTGAAATTTTGAAGTAATGGACGTTATTAT
This sequence comes from Candida labiduridarum, assembly GCA_030572435.1. Lineage (NCBI taxonomy): Eukaryota > Fungi > Ascomycota > Pichiomycetes > Serinales > Debaryomycetaceae > Candida > Candida labiduridarum. The sequence continues at coordinate 35,368 of JAJLZW010000021.1, forward strand.
TGATGATGATGAGATGAGATGATGAGATGATTATGGGAATAAGATTTTACAATTTATTGATTAATCTACAAACTAATGAATATAATTTTGAATTCTCATTAATTGATGATTTGAAATCATGTAAAGTTTCAATTAATTTTGAATTGGAAATGTATAATTGAGAATCATATTTTAATTTCAAATATGACAAAATGATTGAAGTGTAACCAGTAATATGCCTTTTTACACCTTCATCATCAACACCATCATCATCATCATTTTTTGCTCTTGTTTCTGTATCTCTCTCTTTGTGATCTGAGATTTGTTGATTTATCAATTCAAGGTGACAAGACGTAAAGAAATGTTCTTCATCTTGTTCATCATCAGTATCTATTAGATTGACTAGAATTGACAACAAACAAAGTGTCATGTTTGATATTTCATTGTTTGTAATTAATATCATATGAGAAATCATGATCGAAATCCAATTACTATCAATAATTGGTTGTAATTCGTCCCTTGGGTATGTCAAAGTAAACAACGACAAGATTTGCATCATCTTGTAATCGATTGAAGTATATGTCCTTTCTTTGATATTATTAAAACTTGCATCCCAAACTGGTTTAAACTTGTACAATAGATCATCAACGGTGAATTTCTCTTGTCCTCCTCCATTTGACGATGAATCACCATCTAGGTATTTCAATATTAAATCTAATCCAATTTCAGAAAGTTCTTCTAATTGTAATAATGTTAATTTCTTACTAATCACTCCACATTCATGAACATATTCAAGAAAATCCAATGCATAATCCCGATTTATCAATGATTGAACCATATCACGATAAATTTTTGCAACTTGATAACTATCTATTTTCAATTTCAAACTACACCAAATCACATCAATTTTATCGGAATGAATTTCCATAATGTTTTTATTCTGTTGAAATGTTTGAAATATAACAATACAACAAACATATTTTATGATTTCTTTATTTGAATTAATCAATTTAACAATATATGTAAACATATCATCAATTATTCCGTTTCGTGGATTATTATCAAGTAATTCCAACAATGAAGAAAGTTGTAAATTGGTTATATTAGATCGTAATCCATCTATTATATCTTGATATTGATACTGATTCAATTTGGCAGATGTTCGTAAATCATTAACATTGGTTACATGATCGTATTGATCAACATCAATAATATTATCGTGATGATTTTCATTATTGGCAAAATCATGTTTTGCACTAATTGTATTACCCAATTCTTGCTTTAGGTCAATGGAAATTTGATCATCGAGAAGATAACTACGATCTTGGGAATATGTTTTGGAAATTTGTTCCAGTATATCTGGTTTTCTAGAAATGGTTGATTGTTGGATTGGTTTATCATCTTCTAGCAAATGGTCGAAATTCAAATTTATAATCAATGGGACCGATGAGGAAATATCTGAATTATCTCGATCTTCGCAGTATTCGTCATTATTATCATCATCATCATCATCATCATCATCTAGTTTCACTTTCGGAAGTTCCACAGGAATATCCTCTATATTATTCAATAATTCATCCCATGGATCAACGGGGTTTTTGATCTTTGACATTACCTTGAGTTCTGCATTTGATTTTGGTTTGTTCAATCTAGTCCCAGTTTTCTCAAAAAATACACGTGACTTTTTGATATTGACAGGTATGATTTCCAGTTTGATTATCTTTCTTGTTGGAATCAGTTCTGATTCGTTGGGTATGTTTACATCAGGGAATATATCTCGTAAGGCATTCTTACTATCATCATCATCATGCTTATCATTTGGTAAGTCAAATATATTATCCAGATTGATCAATTTGGAAGTGGATAGTCTTGCTCTTTTGGATAAATTGTTTCTTTTTTTAGCATATGTTGCCATTATTCAATAGTGTTTGTGGTTACAATACAAACACACAGTTGGACAAAGGTTTGTTTGTATTTTTTTTGAAAATTTCGGAATATTTTTTTTTCAAGCGCGTCTGGGCGGGCCTAGCGCAATTCGGCACAAAAAAAGCTGCTGCCATTTTTATGGAAGTATTCCAAGTGGGTTTTTGTTGATTCTCTAAATATAAAACTATCCCAATAGGCAGCACAACAAGAGGTAGTTTTATAATTCTACACATTATTACCAAGTACGTTCTTGTTGTTGGAAACATAAGCTACGTTTGTAAGATGGTTATAATAATATATACATTTAACTATAAACAAGTGTAAAGATGGAGAGAGAGAGAGAGAGAATCCTTATGATCTAATATTTAATAATAGAGAATTACCATCACCACCTTGACCAGGTTTCCCATTTGGCAAATAAGTAACATTAGAAGAATTAGCCAAAGTATTTGCAATATCTTTAGAAGCTTCCAATCTACGAATCATCAATAATCCATCACCTGCTTTAGCCAAAGCTTTAGAAACAACATCAGCAGATTCAGCTTCACCTTCAGCTCTAATAATAGCAGCTTTCTTTTCTTGTTCAGCTTTTTCAACAAGATATTTCGATCTTTCAGCATCTTGTTGAGCAATTTGTTTTTGTTCAACAGCTTTAGTAAATTCCCTACCAAAAGTCATATGAGTAATTGAAACATCTTCCAATTCAATATTAAATTCATTAGCTCTTCTTGATAATTCTTGTCTAATTCTTGCCGAAACAACTTCTCTTTGAGTAATCAATTCAGCAGCATCAAATTGTGCCACAATGGATTTTAAAATTTCATTACCAATTGCAGGTAATACTCTTTCAGCATAATCCAAACCTAAATTTTGATAAATAAATGGTAATTTTCGAACTTCAGGTCTACTTAAAACCCTCAATGTTAATGAAACATTTTGTAAATCTTTAGAACCGGTAGTTGTGGTAATTACTCTTGGTTCTACTCGAACATTGAAAAGAATTGCCTTTTGTAACCAAGGTATTAAAAAATGAGTACCTTCTCCAATAACATTTTGTTCAACCCCTTTTAAACGATCAAAAATTACCGCTCTTTGTCCACCTGGAACATCATACATGGCTGATTGTGCCAATGCAATGGTGATACCCACTGGTAATGCAATTTTAGATATAAGATCAGCAATTCTTTGTGACATTTGTATTGTAAGCTGTAATGTGTGTGTTTCAAAGTGCTGTGATAAATGAATGGGGAGGGGGGCGGAAATATTGATTGGTGGAGAGTGAAAAAATTATGAAGGGAAATGGAATGGCAAATTCTATGATGTTGGAAAAAAGTGCACGACTTTTTTTTTTTTTTTCGTGTAGGTATGGATAATTTGGTAACAACGTTTTCACAAAATACGATTGACTCTAATAGTTAATAGATATTAAACAGGTGTTCCCACTTTTGGGTTAGGTTATTCGAAACTTGTTAAATTGGTGTATCGTTATAAATATGTTATACATTTTTAAAAAAAGAAAAAAATTCCTGTTTATCTATACATATTCATAGAAGAACATATATGCACCTTGTGCATTCAATACTTCTTCTTCCGATACCACCCAAACATCTTCGTCACTTATTCTAAACCAAGAATCTCGTAACTTTCTATAACAAATGTAATGACCGTAATTGTGAGATCCATAATGTGATATCACTGCTCTTAATTGATACACGAATTTTGGATCAATTGGTTGTTGTTTCTCAGCTTTGCCTTGTTGAATATGTCCATTTACTTTAGCTTCAGAACTTTCCTCCTCAGAATCTTCTTCTTCGGAATCTTCTTCGGAATCTTTAATTTCTTGGTCGGACTCCTCTTTTTCACTTTCCACAACTTCATCTTGTTCCTGTTGTTCCTGTTGCTCCTGTTGTTCCTGTTGTTCCTGTTGTTCTTGTTGTTCTTTTTCTTTTTCTTGTTCTTGTTGTTTTTCTTGTTGCTCTTGTTCCTTTTGTGCATCTGTTTGGGGAACAATATATGGAGTCAAATTCAAATTGATTGGAAATTTAATACTGGCAGGATTCTTAACAATGGAATAAGTTCTTGGATCAAACACAGATCGATTTAAATGCATACATAATAAACTTGGGGGACGTTCTAATAAAATCTGTTTCTCTTTACTTGATTGCTTAATTTGTTTCTTGATGGTTAATTTTTCAAAAGCTTCATCTGTAACACAATGTTTCGTTAATTCTTCTTCAATTAAATTTAATCTGGTTTCAAGTTGTTGAGTTAATTTGTTAGAATTATTATCCTTCTCTTTTAAATCCTTCAATGTTTCAATCAAGAAATCTCTAGTTTGAGTTAATCCACATCGATTACAATTCACTTGATCTATAACTTCCGGTTTGATCCATTCATTTAACAAATCATGTAAGTCAACATTGGAATAATTATTTCCTAAATTCAAACTTAACCCACTAATGACACTGAATCTGGTACCTCCAACTTCACCACAAGTTAGACATCCAACTTTTTCTGCAGAGATACCATCAACAGGAGTAATCAATTCCAATGGCATAACTTTATGTTCAGCATCATCCAAATTTGGATCAACTTCTTCTGCAGGAAGATATACGGTACCCAATTTACCTAATTTCTCACATCCTGTAATTACAGTTTTTAAATTTCTAACATCAACAAATTTATTCTCATCTGATTTTGAAATTTCATTTTCTTCCGGTTCAGGAGTTGGTAATCTTGATGAACTCATTTTTTTATATTCTTTTTCCAATAAATTCATCAACAATTGATAAAATTCTTGAGCATCTTCTTGATTATAACCTAAAAAGAAATTCTGTTTGGGTCCATTAGGCATCTTATTTAACAATTTCTTAGTACTGAATTCTTTTCCTTGACTTCCATATTTCCCATTCAAATTGTCCAATAATGATTTTAAGGCATTGGTGAAAATCAATTCCAGTTTTGGTTGATTTGATCTCATGGTTATTATTTCACCATTTGGTTTTCTATCCAATTCAATATCAAGGTATAAATACAGATCAATAAATTTCAAAATTTCCTTGGAAGATGCTAATGATTGAATAACGGAATTCATAAAACAGGTGTTTCCATCATTACTTAACCCACCAACCATTCCTCCATTTTTGATAGCTATTTCTTTTTCTTCACTATTTTGTTTATTAAATCTTGAATAATTGCCATTCCCGTTTCCAAATCTTGAATAGTTCATAATGCTTCTTAAAAATTTAGGGAATATGTTAAATGCGGATGATAATTTGGAACCTAATGTAGATGTTGTCGATGTTGTTAAATAGTATAAGGATATAAATATTAGAATTGAGGATGAAACGGTTGCAATTAGCTTATTTTTGGTAAATAAAGTCAACTTGAATAATTGTAAAAATAATGTAAAATTAATAATTAAGAATACGATAATTCTTTTGGATAAAAACATAAAGGGTAACTAAGTGAGTTGTTGATGAAAAACAATGAATGATGGGGAGTGTCTATATTTTTTTGGGTTGAAGAAAGAGCGGGATGATGATTGCTTATCGTATCTCTTTCTAAAATGTGATGATATGTGGGTAGATAGGTTGGAGTTGGTTCTCTATAGGTTTGTCTAAATAACTTTTTTTGTTGATACCGTGGGCTTAATGACTTGCTTAATGACTTGTTTAATGACTTGCTTTGGGAAATGAGTGTTCAATGCAAGTAACAATAAACAGATCTTTATTTTCTTCTTTTTATTTTGGGTTTTCCTTTTTGACAATCAAATTAAATCAAAATGACTATCTCCATATAAAAAGAGTTCTTGAATTGATCTTGCAGAAATTTAATAGATATCAAACCAAAAAGACTTAAACCAAAAGGCAAAAAGGCAAAAAAAAAAAAAAAAACTCATAGAAAAACTAGATAAATTTTTCCTTCTGTATAAATTCTATTTTTTTTTTTTTTTCCGATTGTATGAAATCATGTGACAGTGTGCATGTGATAATATGCACGTGATAATGTTAAATATTTGTATTTATTTATTTAACAAGGAAGTTTTATTTACTATTAATGATTGGAAAATATTATACAAACATATATAAGATATAGACAGTCTATACTCTCCCACTATTTTTAATTTCAAAGTAATAAAAAAGCAAAGAAAATGAAAATGAAAAAAAAAAAAACAAAAAAACAAAAAACCCTTTCCAAAGAAATACAGTTGTTTGTTCTTCATTTTTTATACATTTTTGTTGTTACCAGAAAACTTTTTGGAATTCTTAATAATAAATTGTTTTTTTTTTTTAAGGTCTACCAGGTCCGCCAATATATTGATGAGGGGCATTTCCATTTCTTGCAAAGTTTTGAAATTGAGGTGGTCTTTCTTTACCCCAGCCACATTTCAATGGTCTTCCATTAAGGTTGAAACCAGCCAATTGAATAATAGCCAAAGCTGCTCTTTCATGAGTATCATATTTCACAAATGCACAACCTCTTTCTGGGTGGAATTTGAAGTCTACTATAAATCCAAAGTTTTGCAAAAGTGGGATCAATTCTTGTTGTTGGGTGAAATGAGCAATATTACCCAAGTACACGGTTGTTTGCCATGATGGGGTTTGTCTCAACACTATATCAAATGATTGTGGTGACATTACTGGTAAAGCACCTCCGTTATTCACATTTTTATTGACATTTCCTTGTCCATTAATTGGAGCCCCCAGACCAATGTTTCCATTGTTCAAACCTTGTAACATCTGTTGTTGTTGTTGTGGAGGTTGAGGTTGGGATTGTTGTTGTTGTTGTTGTTGTTGTTGTTGTGGTGGTGGTGGAACTTGTTGGTTGATATATTGGCTGTTAGGTATCATATTCTGTTGGAAACCATTCATATTGTTATTGTTATTGTTATTATTATTGTTATTACCATTATTGTATTGTCTAAATTGGCGATTGTTATTACGGTAACTTCTGAACCCATTTCCGTGTTGGTTATTAAATGGTTGTTGGTGTTGTTGTTGGTGTTGTTGTTGTTTATGAGAAGCCCAATTACATCTGATAGCTCTACCACCAAGCCATTCTCCATTCATAGTTTGTAAGGCCAATTCTGCATCTGCTTGCTCAGCAAAAGTGACAAAACCATAACCTCTTGATCTTGAAGTTTGCATATCCCACATAACATGAGCTTGTTTTAAAGATCCAAATTTCGCAAAAGCAGCTTTTAAACCTTCATCATTGACTTCTGGACTTAAATCGCCAACAAAAATATTAAATAAAGGTTCTTCATTGTTCAAAGTATTGGCGATGGTTGCTGATTGATAAGCCCAGTTTACCTTAATTTCAACATTATCAATCACTCTACCATTCAAGGTGTTTAATGCCATATCTGCAATATCATTTGAATCATATTCAACAAAGGCATAATTAAAACCTGGTTTGTTTTTGTCATTCAAGACTTTTATTGTTTTTATAGGATTTCCACCAACGGAAAATAAATCCTTAACCATTTCTTCGGATGAAGATTTTGGTAAATTACCCACGTACAAAATTGTGTTTGAAATTTCACGACCTCCTTCAATAGCAGAGGCTGGAGTCAATGGGGTTTCATCTGGTGGAGTAGAAGTTGAGTCTGATTGATCTTGTTGATCTTGTTGTTGATCCGGTTGTTGTTGTTGTTGACCTTGGGAGCCATCTTGGGAAACTTCAGTTTTGGAACTTTCAACTGGTTGTTGAGGTTCTTCTGGTTTTGATGATTCTGACATATCTTTTAGAATTGCTTTTAAATGTGAATAACCTTAATTAACAAAAATAAAATACCTGAAATACAAAAATAACTTATGAATTAAATAAAAAAACAACAACAAATTAAACAATAATTAATAGTAATTTTTCTTTTTCTTGGGGTAGTTTGGGAAAACAAAAAAAGTTATATAGAAAAAAAAAAAAAAATGGGAAAGCTGGAGGGGATATAAAAAAAAAAAGTTAGGGGTGATGTATCTAATAAAGGGAGTTAATCATAAATTGATTGAGATTCTCTAACCTTTATTATTCTTTGATGGTTTCAATAGGAGGTAATAATTGTTGGAAGATGAAAAAAAAAAAGGACTCAATTTTGTTGTTGGATTTTTTTTTTTTTTTTCGGTAACTCGTTGATTCTGTTCTCTGGGCTGTCTCTCTGGGCTGTTCTCTCTCTTTGTTTTGTTCACACTTTGTCTTATTCCCATACATAATTTTTTTATTTGCACACGAATCAGAAGTTGTTTTCTCACACACACACACACCACACATACACATACACATACACTCACACTCACACTCACACTCACACAGTTAGTTATATTGACGAGTAAAAAAAAATTTCAATTTCAATTCAACGATTTCGTTTAAAACTTTTTTTATTTTAATTTATTGATTGATATTTTTTTTTATTTTAAAATGGTGAGTATAGATGGGGGGGGGTTGTTTTGTAGATAAAGATATCTTTTTTGTAGAAACGTGTGATTTCCCCATTCTTTCTCTATTATATGATTCGTGTTATCCTCTTGTTAGCTGAACTCCCTTCTTATCAACAGACAATTGAACAATCCCACAAAACTCTTTTTATTTCGAAGGGCAGCGAAATTTTATATCATAAAGCACTTTTTTAAAATTTTTTGTGTTGTCGGAATTTGCGGAGGCAAAAAAGTTTCGCCAATAAATGATACTTTTTTGTTCATTAGCCAAGGGAAGTTAGCAATATAGTGGAAGTTCTAGAATTAGAGGTTAGTTGACTGATCTAGTTCGGGGAAGAAAGGGCAGTTACTCGGGGACTAGAAATATTGAAGTGAAAAAAGAATTGATTGAAGAAAGTTTTTTTATGAAGTTTGATTCTTTTTTTGAGACAACCAAATGATTAGAGAATATCTGTTAAATGAAATTACATCCCTTCCATCCCCTTTTCCTTTCCTTTTCCTTTTTTTTCAGGATACAATTCTTCTTTATATCTTCGATTGGTTGCAAAGTTTCCTTCTTTTGGTTTAAAAAAGCAACAGTGAATTATTTGTGTGAAACTTCCACACGACTTTGGCGCGTTGCAAAAAAAAAAAAAAAAAAAAAATATAAAGCTTCTCATCTACTCTCCATCTACTCTCCATCTACTCTCCATTTATCTCATCATCCAACACTAATCCAGGGCCGTAGCATCAAAAAATCATGGCTATCAAACTACTAGTAAAAGATGGACCCCAAGTTAAACCAATTAAACTGTATTTGGAACAGAATAAATTATTGAACAAATCTTACAAGATTCAAAAACAAGATGATGTGTTTCATATATATACCCATCTTATGGAGATCCCTCAAGATTTGTCACAATACGAGTTTGAAATATACGAAGAAAACATTCCTGATGCAATTACCTTTGCTTCAGTAATACGAAGTTATTGCAAATTGAAAAATATTGAACCATTGGAAGTTCCCAAACGTTGGTCAATCTACCCTCCTATGGTGTTATTCAGTGCAACCAATAATGATGAAATTTTCAATTCGGAACATCTAGAATTATGGGAAACTGTTTTATCACAACAAAGGCACATTTTCGGAACATCTAATACCATCACACATATTGCATTGAATAAGCCAATAATTGAATCGGATATTATGAGACGTCCTCATAATTTGATACCCATATTAGGTGATTTTGGACCGGATTTCCCCATGGATGAAACTCCAAATTCAACAGATTTCCAAAGGGCATTCTGGTGTTCGGTTGTTCAGAATGGGATATATCAAACTTGGGCTCCTAAATATACCATGTTTTCTCGTGGTAATATTAAAGAAAAAAAAAGAGTGTTGGATAATTGGACAAAATTATCATCAACAGTAGTATTTGATTTTTATTGTGGAATTGGGTATTTTTCCTTATCATATCTTAAAAATGGTGGGAAGTTATTATGTTGGGAATTGAATCCTTGGTCAATTGAAGGGTTTCGACGAAGTCTTGATAAAGCAGGATATAAGTATAAGATTTACAGCCCAACTGATAAAACTTTTGATATTTCAGACTTGGATACTGTTGATGCCTGTTTATTTTTAGAAAGTAATGAATATATTCCTGAAAGGATAAAGCATGTTAAAAATCATGGCATTCCCATTAGTCATATCAATTTGGGATTGTTACCTAGTTCCAAACCTTCGTGGCAAATTGCCAATGATTTAAGAGAGAAATCAAATATTGATACTATGATCCATATTCATGAAAATGTACATATTGACGATTTTGAGCAAATGCAAAAACAAGTACAATGTGAATTCAAATATGGGGAATTGCTATTTTTAGAAAAAGTCAAGACGTTTGCACCTGACGTGTGGCATATAGTGATAGACGTTAAAAATAGAATTTAATCGTAATATATATCAAATTGAAACATCAGTATAGGTAAAGGGGATAAATGTTTATCCACGGAGAGACAATAACCGCGTGCGCAATGATATGGGGACGGCTTTTTGAGGAATTTTTGTCTACAATTGTTTCCCCCCCTTCCACTAACCCCCTCTTTGGCTTTAAGTGTACGAGTCTCGTGTTTTCTTGCGTTATGGATATATAAGACATAAAAAGATAATTCCATAATAAGGCTGTATCCTTAGAATATAAGTGATCAATCTTCTTACCTTTTTTGTCACAATGGATTTGGATTTTTTATGCGCGACCTTAAAAACGCAAAAAAAAAAAAAAAATCGTTATATGCAAGATAGGCAAAAAATCAATTTCAAAGTTTATTGTTAGTTTTCCTAACGAAGTGTAAAAATTTGTTAATTCTTTTAGGTTTTTTTTTATCCAACTTTGCTTTTGTTCAATGGTGGTAGACAAGAAATATCTTTACTTTCACATTTTTCAACAGTTAGAGGTTCAGTTGATTTGTAATCCTTTTTTTTTTAGTAATTTTACATTAACCCAGTTTCCCTCTTACCCCCATGGTTGAGCAATAAAAAAATGTTCTGGAAATAAAAAAAAACATAATTTGAAATAAGCCGCAGTTAAATATTTTATCCGGTTTTGTTCCAACACCGAAAAAAAAAAAAATCACTAAGAAAAAAAAAAACAGGCGCAGCAATATTTTGCTTTTAATTATTTTTATTTTTTATTTTTTTGCAATCACTTCCAGACCAACCAAACAAACAGTCTGTTACTGTGCTACTCTCGAAAGCCAATAATCACCAATAAATTTGTCTTTTTGTCTTTCGTTTTTCCCACAAAACATATTAAATTAAATGCAATACATAAAAAGAAAGGAAAACTTGCTCACACACAAAGTAAAAGGCCGGACCGGTGATTTATAACAATACAAATGATGACAATAATTTTCACTAAGTCAAGAAAAAAAAAAAATAGAATAGAATAGAATAGACAAGGAACACAATTCTTTTTTTTGAAAACATTAATTTGAGTTGGCAGGGAGGTCACGATTATCAAGGATCCCCAAAAAAACATGAAAGAATATGCGATAGTTGAAATTAAAACAGATCAATATAAGTTATATAACAATTGAACATTCCTCTCTTTCTCTCTCTCTCTTGGATGTCAGAATGTTTTGAAAAATATTAATCTGTGCCTCTTTTTTTTTAATTCTCCTCCCCTCCAAAAACAAAAACAAAAAGAGTTGTCCTAGTTATATATTGCTATTTGTGAAACAAGGATGTTTCACAATATCAAGTCTTAATATATTTTCCATATTTTCCATAATATTGTATTTTTTATTACATTTTTAACATTTTTAACATTTTTTACTTTTGACTAAATTCCTTATATAAACAATATCAACAACAGAGAGACAGAAAGAAAGAAAAAAAGAGAAAAAGTTGTCTGATCAAATTTACACGACCAACAAAAACAAAACCAAAAAAAAAAAAAACCAAAACTCAGGAAGGGGAAAAATAAAAAAAGCAATAAAAAATTATTCCACCATCAGGCACATTCATACTATAACTATCAGTTTTCTTAATATTACCCTCCCCCTCCAAAAAAGACACTTACATATTACAACAACCACACTTTATACACCCTCAAACAATCAACCAAAAATCATTACTTGCTATTAACGATACACCAATTTTCCTTGTTCATCAATTGTCATTAACGTTCATATTCCCACGGCATTAATAGACGTTCCCTTGAATCAATTCAAATTCCCTATCCCCCTCCCCTCCCCTCCGCACCAATGAATCCTACCAACAATGTTCGTCAGGAGGACGACCAACAAGTGTATGATGTATTTGACTTGTCCCCACCATCAATAACCATTAAAGAAGAATCGGCTAATCAATCTATAGATCGAACAATACTATCACAGAATCATAATTCAAACGCGTTACATCATTATCAATATTTTGGAAATCAACAGTACCCATTCCAACAAGACCGACAAGATTCACAAACTTCACAACATCAAATGAACCAACAATATTCCGAATCTTTTGATCCTCCACCAGCTCCAACTGTTGAATTGACAAGTGATCCATTACCAAATTTCAACTATCCAGATAACAATAATAGCAACAATAACAATATATATATGAATGATAATGCATCAGATATTTCCTTAAATACTAAGGATTTACCTCAATTCACCAATAATGATTATTTATCACCAACTTCACAATTGAGCAATAATCAATTTTCTCCAGGTCATTATCATCAATCACTGCAAGATTTTCTTCAAGTTAATCCCAATTTAAATACCACCACCACCAACAATAATAATAATAATAATCATAATAATCATAATAATCATAATTTACTTAATCCAAGATCTCCTAGTCAATATTCTTCACATTCTTTATATTCAGAAAATTCTTCACAACCACCATCACCTTATTTGGATGCTGTATCACATGCCAGTAATAATAGTTTTGTACCACCACAAATACCCACTGCATTATCTGATGTTGGATCAAATCGACCAGTTTCAAATTTGAATAATTTAACTGCCAATCATTTTGATACTGTTAATGAGTTTTTAAATACTGAAATTGCCCTTGGTGAATCTATAAGTTCAACCAATCTTTCTTCCATGCAAAATTCATCAAGAATGAGTAAACAAGAAGAATTTACTAGTTTTTCATTGATGGAAGGTAAACCCTATGTTGAAGAATCATATCAAGTACCACCACCACTACTCAAGGATGAATCAACAGGAGGTGATCAATATAATTTTTCAAATCCACAATTGAATTTTGATTTTGATATAACTGTTACTCCACCACCATTACCACTGGAATCCAAACATTTCCCAAATCAAGGTAATCAATTTGATGTAATGAGTACTGCAGCAACAAATAATTCCAATCAATTGTTGACAGAAAACAATTTATCAAATTATAATCAATTAATAAAACGTAAAGAAACTGATGAAGATTTAAATGTTGAAAGAGATGCTACGGGGATTATTATTTCCATTAATCAAGCGCCAGAAGTTGTTGCTGCAAAGACGCCATCATTATTTAGTAATTCATCTGCAAATTCATCCATCCATAATTCTCCAAGAAGTGACATTGATTCAAAACAAACCAATAACAATAACACGAATAACAATAGCAGTAACGGACTTATACCGAATTCTCAACTTCTTATCCCCCTGGTAAATTCAAATAATGATAATAAAGATTCACTTAATCCAGAAGAATTCCAATCAATGAAACGAGGAAGAAGGAAAAGTCATGCATCCAAATCCAATTCTAATATATCTCCAAGATCTAAATCCCCCAATGAAGAACCCAATGAAGAAAAATTACAAACTAGAGAAAAGATGTTAGAATTGGCATTACCTACAAGTTCATCCAAAAGAACTCAAAAACATCCATCATTATATGGATGTCATTTATGTGATAAACGATTCACCAGACCATATAATTTAAAATCTCATATTAGAACTCATACCCAAGAAAAACCATTTATTTGTTCCCGATGTGGGAAATCATTTGCTAGACTGCATGATAAAAAGAGACATGAATTATTACATCAAGGGGTTAAAAATTTTAAATGTGAAGGTTTTTTACAAGATGGGAATAAATGGGGTTGTGGGAAATCTTTTGCTAGAGCTGATGCATTACGTAGACATTTCCAAACTGAAGCTGGTAAACAATGTGTTAAACGATTATTAGAAGAAGAAAATTCTATTGGATTACTTAAACCTACAGGAGTTGATATTGATGATATTGATGATGATGGTGGTGGTGGGATGATTGGAGAAGGAGAGAATGAAGATGATGATGATGAAAAGATTATTATATCTTCTTCTTCATCGTAATTGTATGGATTATGTTTTATTGTTTATTTATATTGTTTTTCTTCTTTTCTATAGTGTGTATTTTTTTTATTATTTTAGTATTTAACATGATGATGAATTTCTATAAGTTAATAGAGAAAGGAACCTGGGTTGGTTCTACATTGTTGATGGGGAGTGTTTGGTATTTTTAAACTAACAAATCAATAAATCAATAAATCAATAAATCAATATATATTAAACAAGATGATTGTTATGATATGAAAAAAAAAGCTAGATGGTAAATGTTTCATAGTTAGAAATTCCAGGAATATAAAAAAAAGGCATAAAATAAATGATGCAATCCAAGACTTATCTGAATCCAAGTCACAATGTATCAAAACTCATGTTTTTGCACCTCTTATTTAAAAAACATTAAAAAATCATTGCAATTAGTTAAAATTAAATTAATTTTTTTCTTTCTTTGAAAGGGAATTTGTTGTTCCTTTTATAGTTGACTAACAAATTAAACCTTCCCCCTCTCCCCCTCCCCCTCGCCCTCGCTTCAAATCAAATTTGTTAGATAAAAAAAAATAACACGCGTCTGCCTGTTGCGCCCCACAAAATGAGAAAAAAAAAAAAATTATCATTTTATACACGACATTTTATGAGAAATTTAATTAAAGGTTTGGTTTCTAATATTGAACAAACCAACAGTCATATCACTATTTCGGTTAAGTATTTAAACCCCTCCATTAATATGCCTCCCTTTGGTATGGGGAAAATATATGATTTAGATTGTTTTCTAATGATAATCAATATGAATAAGATATAGGAAATATCAACCCTATATTTCATTGATTCTAAGTTTTACCCCCACATCTCAGTTTCCATCCTTACTATAAGGAAATTCACTATTCATGTTTGATATTATTACATTTACCAAATGTTGATAATTGTTATTGTGGTTAATTATTATTCAACTCCCCAAATGGTTCCCTAAGTTTGGTAATAGCAAATAATGAAACAATTAATGAATTTCGCGATTTATTAAGTTGTATGTTGTTCAACAATGGGGAGATGAAAAATATTTTCTCCTGATAGTATCCACCTCCAACAACAAACAGGGAAGAGATTACTACCAACTACCACTACCACTACCACTACCACTACCAACCATGTCATTAGATAATGATCATGATAATTTCATGGATTCCATGAAACCAAAAACCAACACTTCTTCCACTAATAGTTTAAGTTTGGCTGAAAAAGAATTGGAGAAAATTCAACAATATAAACAAGAACAATTAATTAAACAAAATCAAAAATATTTAGAAGAATTATTCCATGATCATAAAAATCAACCAATACGTATTAAAAATGTCCAAATTACCAATAGTCAATCATTTCGAGATTCTTTTTTACAATTTCAATTTCAATCATTATTAACTGGAGAAGTATTATCTTTAGAAAAATATCTATTTTTAATTAATAACATTTCGAAAAATTTAATTAAATGTGGAATAATTGAAAATTTATTGGTAAGTACTAATTTAGTTAATCCACCAATTTTCACCAAAAATCAATCAATTTATATTGTTCCTATATTTAATGTTTTACCAATTAAGAAATTTTTTGCTAAAACGGGAACAAATATAGGTAATGGAGAAGGAGATGGATATATTCAATTTCAACTTCGGAATTTATTTGGAGGTGGAGAAAATTTAATATTTGATGCAATTACTGGTACCAAAACACAATCTTCATATTTGATAAATTATAATCAACCGATTTTTAATAATGTTAATTATATTTCTGAGAATATAATTAGTTTAAATACCAGGAAATTGGATTGGTTACAATCAAATGTAACTAGTAGAGGAATGATTAATAAAGTATATACCCAATTTAATCAAGATGATTCTAAATTGAATCATGAATTTATCATGGAAAATACTTGGAAAATATTGAATAATAATTACAAGAGTAAATCAATGGAAATTATTCAACAATGTGGATCTCAATATAAATCTTCAATTGGATATAATTTAATTTATGATACCAGGGATAATAAGAATAAACATTTACCCAATAAAGGGTTTTTATTCCAATTAGGTATTGAATATAATGGATTATTTAAATTTAATAAATTTCCATATTTGAAAACTGCAACTCAAACTCAATTGATAACGAATTTACCAATGATTAATTCAAAATTAATATTTACTAATAAATTTGGTATATTGTATCCCCTTGGTAATAAATCTTCAATATTGGATAGATTTTATATTGGTGGTCCTAATGATGTTCGATCATTTGTATTGAATGGATTAGGTCCAAAAGATTATAATTCTTGTATTGGTGGTGATTTATTTTTAAATGGTGGTATTTCTTTAATTTCTGATATTCCTAAATACAAGGAATCAAATTTTAAATTTCATAATTTTATTAATTTTGGTAAATTATTACCTATGGATAAATCTATAATGTTGATTAATAATTTTAAAAATTTAACTAATGAATTTTCAATTAGCTATGGTATGGGGATATTATTTAATCATCCAATGGCTAGATTTGAATTGAATTTCGTATTACCTTTGGTTACACATGAACGAGATATACTTCGAAAAGGTATTCAATATGGTATAGGGGTATCATTTTTATAGACCAATATATATATATATATATATATATATATACACCTAATTTAATTTTTAATTTCTATTAATCCAATCATCATGAATTTTAATAACTGCAGGAATCATTTTACTTTCAATTTCAATTTTATCTTCAATTTCCTTATTTGATAATCTTATCCAATCTTGATGATTATTAGGACTTACAAATACAACTTCCCTCTTTCTAGTTTGTAATAAATTCCCAATTACTAATTGATGATGATATCTTTCCAATGCACTAGTAGCCTTTTTAATTAAAATATTATTATCAGTTTCCAATTTAAAACTTATAATCATAGCCCCTTGAGCCCAATTATCAACCAATCTACTTAAAAATTTAGGAACTTGAGCTAATCTAATAATCAATTCTCCTCCATCATCTGCAGTAGCTGCAGAACTTTGAATTTTATGTTGTGGCATTCTATATTGAGGAATGAAAAAATCAGATACCGCAGCTGCTAAATAAAATAATGCTTTTGATTTCAATACATGTAAAATTTCCGAAATACTTTTTAGGGTATATAAATATTGATTAACCGTAGTGAAAGGTAATAATAATAATGAATTTGAATCTTTAGCTTGATTGTATTTCCTTAAAACTATCAACATTTCATCAGAAAATTTTGAATTAATTTCAATTTTATCATTTTTTTCAATCATAAAATCTAAAAAACAATTTGTTGAATGACTATAATGTCTTGAATATGGTAATAATGAAAATTCCCTATGGAAAAATATAACTGCATATCCATTCTCTAAAAAATATTCAGCACTTGTGGCTCCTCTTGTACCAGCACTGAAATTATCAATAAATCTAACAGTATTATTTTCTAAAGGTACAGTAGTACCACCAGAAGTTACAAGGGCAATTCTCTTATGGGTGATGGTAAGATGATAATTTATAAAATCAGTTACTTCTTTTTCAATTTCTGGTAAATATGATGGTGGATTATGATTTTTAAAATATTCATCTTCATCAGAAATTTTAGCAGCTTCAAATTCTGGGATACTACGATCAATTGCAGATTCTGTTTCTGGATTTGCCGTATGGAAATTCTTTTGTTGTGGAGGTGTCATTGTGGTAAATTAAATGATTATTCTATTTTATCTAATTGAGGGGATCTAAATTGAGATTTATGGGGTTGGTCTAACAAATGGAGTCATACAAAATAAAAAAGAATCTCGAAAAAAAAAAAAATTGAGGTTGGAAAAAAATCTGGAGATCTCTCTAAACGAGCAAAAAAAGTTTTGTATGTATTTGTGTGTGGGTGTGTGGGTGTGTTTAAAAATAGTCATCGTATGATTGGAAGGAAATCATTAGTTGAGTCATACTGTTTCTTTCTCTTTCTCTTTCTCTTTCTAAGGTAAATTGCAATAATTCAATTTGGTATAAATTCAAAGATAAAAAAATCAAGTAAATTCAATTCTAATGATAATTTCAAATAGTTTTTCCAATCTTTTTTTTAAAAGGATTTTTACTTTGATCAGAATCAAATAAAAAAATTTTACTGAAAAAGGAATAGTAATTAACCTTTTTCTTTGTAGCAGGCCCTCTCTCAATTAGAAAGGAAATGATGTAATGGCTGAGAAAAAAAGTTTATGATTAAACCAAGGATAAGCATTTTTCACAATCACCAAATCACAACAATTTACATGAATAGTTTGTAAATACAAAATAGAGACAAGATAACCTCCAAGAAAGAAGGTGTGACCATGGCAATCCAATCTATTGCAATATTTAAATTAATTATATGTTAAAATGACCTTTTAATATGATTTAATTTTCAATTTCATCTTCCTTCTCTTTCGTCTTTAAAACTTGGTAGTTCATATAGATGTGGCCCCATTCACAATTCTAGATTCGATAACATAATATCAACAGATTAGACTTCCTCCAATTATCTATATCTTCTATCATATGAAACAAAAAAAACCAAAACTTACAAAACAGTTGGGCGGGGTGGGGGGGGGGTTTTAAAATTGTTTTGGAAATTGAGCCCTCTTTTTTTCTTAAGTTTTATGTATGTCTCTCTCTCTTTCTTTGCTGCGAAATTTCTCAATATAGTAAACATTTCCATATTAAGAATTTCCATATTTAAACTAAAAAAAATGAAGTCTATGGACTATAAGAATACATTCCAATTCCCAAAATTCACTAATAGGTGTTTGATTTTTTTTGGGATTGAAAACTTCCATATTCAAAATCCACTGAAACCTCCTCATAACCAAGACTTTTCTTATAATAGCTCATAACTAATGAAAATATTTAATTTTGTCATAATAATACCCATGGTATTATCAACTATAATTCCAAGAATAACAAATAATAATCAAGATGATAATATATCGATTTCATCAAATGATGTTGAATATCAATTGAAAGAGAATGTTAATTTCGTTAAAGTTTCACATTGGACAAATATTAAAGAATTGAAAAATTCTTATCCTAATGGTGATATTGTTAATGATTTGAATAATTTACATAAAAAAATATTTATATTTAATATTGATAATCTTTTTAATAAGATTACCGAAAGAAAAGATTTAAGTGTATAAATTGTATTTAATGACAAAAAAAAAAATGTATTAATGTCCCTTGTAAAATTAAAACAAACTGTAAGAAGAAATTCGTGGGACGTAGATTTCAGTAGAGAGAGAGAGAGAGAGAGAGAGAGAGAGAGAGAAAAAAATATTAATCTAATCACATTTTCAACAAAACCCAGTAAATCTAAGCTAATATCAACTGGCCCCCCCATACACCATATACCATATCCCTTTATACACTCACACACTCCATACTCCACACTTCATACTTCATACTTCATACTTCATACTCTATGTCTGCAGATTATTGGAACTCATCACAAAGAAATCAATGGCAACTAACCCGAATTTCATTATTAGAAGCACGAAGAAAAGTATTACTCTTGGAAAGGAAAATGATCCAAAATGGATTGATTAAAGATTATCCAAACATCATATATGATTATAATATGAGAATATATCTACATAATCTTTTAATTAAATTAGGCAGAAGATTAAACATTCGGCAAATTGCCCTTGCTACTGCTGAAATATATCTTAGCAGATTCTTAACCCGAGTATCTATTAAAGAAATCAATGTTTATTTATTAATAACCACATGTTTATATGTTGCATGTAAGATTGAAGAATGTCCACAACATATAAGATTAATAATATCAGAAGCTAGAAATATATGGCCAGAATATATCCCCCATGATGTTACCAAATTGGCAGAATTTGAATTTTATTTAATTGAAGAAATGGATAGTTATTTATTATTACATCATCCATATAAATCTTTAATTCAAATAAGAGATTTTTTAAAAAATAACTATCCTTATTATGGATTTAAATTGACAGAAGAAGAATTACAAAATGCTTGGAGTTTAATTAATGATAGTTATATTACTGATATACATTTATTATTACCTCCTCATACTATAGCCATTGGAGCAATTTATATAACTATAGTATTGAAAAAGAACTTGACTCATTTAAGACAAAATAACAATAACAATAACAATAACAATAACAATAACAATAGTAACAGTTCCAATAATAATAATAATACTACTACTAATGCAACTGGTGCAGTAGAAGTTAGGGAAGAGACAGGTAAAGAGATGAATATTGATGATCTTATGAATCTAGCAAAGACCACCAATGATGATAAAATAGAAGATAAAATGGATGTTGATAATGCGAATAATGAACAACAAGACCAGTCAGCAACACAACAACAACAACAACAACAACAACAACAACAACAACAACAGCAACAACAACATTCTACTACTACTACTACTAGTGATCAATTGAATAATTTTGATTTGGATATATTGGATGAAGATACGATTAAAATCAACAAATTTATGAATTTTTTGGAACATTCACATATCAATTTAGATGAAGTTGTAGAATCTGTTCAAGATATGATGAATATGTACGTTTTATGGAACAGATATAATGAACAAGGAGTTAAAAAGGCATTACAAGTTATGTTATTAAATAGAATGTAAAATAATGTAAAATAATGTGATTTGAACGACCTTTTTTTGTTTAAGGTTATATATTTGTGTAAAATACTTTCCCCTTTTTCTCCTTACTCTACAATTATATCCATAATAGAGAGAATGAGATAGAAACATGAGCCACCTCTCCCCCCCCCATACACAACCCACGAGGGATAATTGAGGATTACAACAACATAAAAATCCATAATTAGGATTGTAGTAGACAAGTTGACTTGTAACATGTTCCAAAAAAAGGAAAAAAAAAATACTTGAAGAATACTAGGAGAGAGGCTTTTAAATGGTTGTACTCCTATAATAGTAAAATTTCAGGTTGCAGTTGATGAGCCATAATTGGTAAGTTTTTTTGGGGGGAATGGTAGTGGTAGTGGTAGTGGTAGTGGGTGGTGGTACGAGGAGTGCTTTCTTGCCCGCGGATGCAGTAGGGGGGGGAAAGAAATACCACGTAATTGATTTGCTCGGACTATGAAACAGGGCCAAGGGGGGGGGAAAGGAAGAAGAAAAAGTATTCCGCCGTCTCTCTCTCTCTGCCTTCTGTCAACGTCGGCAAGAAAAAAAAAGAACCAGCTTGCTCCCCTGTGGCACGATGAGGGGGGGGGGGGGGGGGGGATGAGAGAGAGAAAAAAAAAAGGAACTTTTTTGTCGGGCGCGTGTCAGAAAGAGAATTTACCTCATCGTTTCGACATGGAAAAGAAAGAAAAGAATTTAATGGAATGATTATTTAAAAGAAAGATATTTCTATTTACTTAATTTTGCACATGGCATATAATAAAAAATTGTGAACCCCAATAGTCAAACCTGTAAGAGCAATATACTGAGTCGTGCATCCTACCCACGGTTCAAATTTTTATAATTTTTTTTTTTACCGAAAAAAGACAAAGAAGTTTTTTTTCTGTTGTTGTGTGGTACGTATATTTTCTATTTTAGCTTAAACCTCTTCTCTCTCTCTCTCTTTCTCTATTTGTATTATTATTACAGTTACTTTAACTACATAGCTTTTTTTTTTTCCTTTTTCTTTTTCTTTTTCAATACAAATCAACAAATCAACAAATCAACATTGTCTTAATCCCAAGACTATCTTCATTTCTTTCGCTTATCAACATATCACTTATCATTTGTCATGACCACAACAGAAACAAATGACGTGCTAAGTATAGAACTGCTGCAACAATCATCAACTGAAGATCAAAGATACCACGATTCCTTTTTGGCTTTAATTGAACGTAATCAAATACCATTATCAAGAAATTTATTGACTATTTTATATTGTTTCCATTTCTTATCCAATAATCAAACTACAATTCATAAATATACCAATAAATTTATTCATTTACAAAATGTAATTGGATTTGATGATAAAACTGCCCAACCAATTTATGATATCGATATAAATGATACGTTTAATGTATTACATTGGATTATAGTAATTACATTTTTACGATCATTTTTAATGAAATTTTGTTTTGAACCATTTGCTTCCAGATTCTGTGGTATTCATAGTAAAAAGGCCAAAATTAGATTTGCTGAACAAAGTTGGTCATTTACATATTATTCAGTTAGTTTTATTTATGGAGTTTTACTTTATTTAAATTCATCATATTTTAATAATTTGGATCAAGTTTATATTAATTGGCCAAATCATTATATGTCATTTGCATTTAAAAATTATTATTTGATCTCAATGGGGTTTTGGTTACAACAAATATTTGTCTTGAATGTTGAAAAACCAAGAAAAGATCATTATCAAATGTTTAGTCATCATATCATTACTTGTTTATTAACCATTGGTTCTTATTATTATTATTTTTACAGAATTGGCCATTTAATTTTAATGTTGATGGATAGTGTTGATATTTTCTTAAGTTGTGCTAAAATGTTGAAATATGCTGGGTTTGCTACAGCTTGTGATGCCATGTTTTTAATTTTTTTAATCAGTTGGATTGTTTTAAGACATGGCTTTTATAATTATATCTATATTCATACTTGGAAAAATGTCTCAACATTAATGGCATCAGGAAGATGTGTTGAAGGGGTATTTCAAAAAAGATGTTGGACCCCTAGTCTTATCAATTATTTCATGGGTTTATTGGGTGGGTTACAAGTGATTACTTGTATTTGGATGTATTTGATATTAAAAGTTGCTTATAAAGTTGTCACTGGGAAAGGTGCTGAAGATGTCAGAAGTGATCAAGATGACACCGATATTGAACCAGATGCAGATGATGATGAAAGAGAAGATGAAGCAATTGAAAAAGACATTGATATTGATGAAGATGGGGAAATCGAAGAAGTTGAAGAGGATTCATTTGATGAAGAAAAAATTATGGATGATAGAGAATCCTTCAGTTCATCTTCTGAAACTACACTTGATGAAAAGAAAGAAACTATAAAGAGAGAGAGAAAGAGAGAGAGATAGACGTAAAGAGAAAGAAAGAGAAAGAGAGATCAATAAAAATGGACGTTGTTAGTTGTTATTTGATTTATAGACAAACGAAAAGAAGAACAAGACGAACAAGAAGTCGAAGTTGATAATGATGAGAGAGAAAAAAAAAAAAAAAAAAAGAGACATTTTTATTATTATGTTTTTTTTTTAAAGTAACTTTTATGTATATTAGATATTTTGATATTTTTTATTTTATTTTATTTTATTTTATTTTCTAGAATTAATTATGAATTATTTTTAAAAGAATATATATATATATATAGTTTATGTATCAACAGTTTATGATCTATAATGGAATGAATTCTTTTTTAGGTTTATAGTTTTTTTCGTTCTCATTTGGTAGCTACGATGAAACGCGTTTTTAGCAAAAGAATTTTTTTTTTTTTTAGGGAAACAGCAATCAACAGCCGGAAGTGAAATCAGGAAAAAACATAAACAATTTTTTTTTTTTTTTTTAATATGGAACATACATACACACATACACACATACATACATACATACTTACATACATACATACACTACAAAAGAAAACCCCCATCTATCACCATAACCTTGACATTAACCTTTTCAATCAACCTCACCCCATCATCATAATCAATAAAAAAAAATAATAACACCACGAAACCTATGTTATGTCCGATACTAATACTCTAGATTCACCATCATCAAGTTTCACTACCAATACACCACAACTGATCACATCAAAACAATCATCCATATCAGTTGCAGTACGAGTACGACCATTCACCACTGCGGAATTAGAGAAATTAGTCAAATCAGATACTGATGATATATTTCTTGGAGATGGATGTTTAACAGGAAATGGCCAAACTACGGGAAGTACCAGTACTACCACCAACACCACGTCTTCAATGACAAATGGTTTATCATCTATTAAATCCATGAAACGATCAATTATAAATACAGGAGGATTACGAAAAATCATTAATGTAGTTGATGAACGAATGTTAATATTTGATCCACCAGAAACCAATCCATTAACTAAAATGCAAAGAAGTGCATTCCCCAATAGTTTTAAAGGATCAAGAATAAGAGAACATCGATTTGTATTTGATAGATTATTTGATGAAGAATGTACCCAAGATCAAGTTTATAATAATACCACCAGACCATTATTAGATTCAGTATTGGATGGTTATAATGCTACTGTTTTTGCATATGGAGCTACAGGATGTGGGAAAACTCATACTATATCAGGAACTTCACAAGATCCAGGGGTAATATTTTTAACCATGAAGGAATTGTATGAAAAAATTGAATCTTTAAGTGATACAAAAATTTTTGATGTTAGTTTATCATATCTTGAAATTTATAATGAAACTATTCGTGATTTATTAAATCCTTTAATTTCATGTAAAAATTTAATCATTAGAGAAGATGCTAATAATAAAATATCTGTTTCTAATTTATCTCGACATCGACCTAATTCAGTTGAAGAAGTTATGGAATTGATTATTCAAGGAAATAAAAATAGAACATCTTCACCTACAGAAGCAAATGCCACTTCAAGTAGATCCCATGCAGTTTTACAAATCAATGTTGTTCAAAAGGCAAGAACAGGAGATATAACGGAAGAACATACTTTTGCAACTTTATCAATTATAGATCTTGCGGGAAGTGAACGAGCAGCAGCTACTAAGAATCGAGGAGCCAGATTGAATGAAGGAGCCAATATAAATAAATCCCTATTGGCATTGGGGAATTGTATAAATGCATTATGTGATCCAAGAAGAAGAAATCATGTCCCATATAGGGATTCAAAATTGACAAGATTATTGAAATTTTCACTTGGTGGTAATTGTAAAACCGTTATGATTGTTTGTGTTTCCCCCAGTTCACAACATTATGATGAAACTTTAAATACTTTGAAATATGCAGATAGAGCTAAAGAAATTAAGACTAAATTAATTAGAAATCAACGGAATTTGGATCGTCATGTTGGTTCATATTTAAAAATGATTACTGAACAAAAACAAGAAATTGAAGAATTACGATCTAGAGAATTAAAAATTGTTGAAATTGCTATTGATAAAAGGAAAATTTTAGAGAATAAAGTTTTCCAAATATTATTGGAAAGTATTGAATCAACTAAAAAATCATTATTGAAACAAAATCAAGAAAAATGGAAGAAATATTTTCTTTTAGCTAAAAGGAAAATATTATTATTACAAAAAATAGAATCTGAATTAATACTAGATAGTCGTGAACCACAAGGAAAACAAGATAATGATTGTGATGAAATTATTTTCAAAATTTATGATTTATGTGAACAATTGTTAATTAAAATTACCAATCAATTACCACAATTGGAGAATCAATATAGACAACCAACAGATTTAGATTATATTTTAGAAGATTCAGCAACACAAACCCTTAAAAGATTAGAAATGGAAGAAGGTTGGAATGAATATCATACCAGGATATATCTTAATTCAATAGAATCAATGAAGAATGAAGTTCATACTGATCTTTTATTATATTCAAGTATAATTTATGATAATTTGATTCATAATTTAAAAGAATTCTTTTATGTTCCAAATACCATTGGTAAATTATTAAATGGAGATGCTAATGAGAAAATCTTGGTTAATATTCAACAAGGATTGGAAGATTTACTTAATGGAGAATTTGATACTGCTATGGAACAATTTGCAATGGAATTTATAAAGAATAAAATATCACAACAACAAGAAAAGAAGATGCAGAATAATATTATAGGAGAAGATATCAATATGATGCAAATTGATGATGATGATGATGATGATGATGATGATGAAATGCCTACTAAGAAACAGAAAACAATCATATCACCTCCAAGAATCTTCAAAAAGCCAAAAAGTATTCTTAAACAAACAACTAACAATGGTAATGGTAATCTTAATGGTAAAATGAAGAAAATGAACTCCGATGAATTGATATATGATACAAGTATGGAAGAGAATGTCAATTCAATTATTCATTCAGGTATTCAATTTGATGAAGAAGGGGATTTATCACAGATCAATTCACCACCGAAAACCAATAATATACTTCATGATATTGAATTTGAATTGGATTTACCATTTGATCCAATGTTAGATTCTCCACCTCAACCTCAACCACAACCACACGTATTGAATAACAATAACCTTGGTAATAACGATGTGAATAGAATTACGAATAAGAGATTATTGACAGATTTGAAACGTGCTAGATCTCCTCCATTATTCAATCATAATAATACTATTAATACTATTAATAATAATAATAATAATAGAAGAAGACTTTCATTAACATTAACAGAATCAAAATTACCATTGCTTAATAAACAAGCTGCATCTAGAATTTCGAATGATACATAGATATAACATAGGATATAGGATCAACATTACAGATAATTATAATTCCTAATCTGATTTTTGCTTATTTATTTATACTATAAAAGAAACGTTAACTAATAATAAATTCTTAAGTCATCATTTAAAAAGACAAGTTTTGGAAATGTGGGGGGCGGGGGGAAGGTCAATTGAGTTGAGTTGGGGGGGAATTGAATTACCAACCACCTTGTCTACGATCATCTCTACCGTAGTTATCACCACCTCTACGATCATCTCTACGATCATCTCTACGATCATCTCTACCACCATGATGACCACCATGATGACCACCTTGTGGACCACCTCTACCATAATCATCATTTCTACCACCAAAATTACCTTGGTTTCCACCATAGTTATCGTTTCTTCCACCATAGTTATCGTTTCTTCCACCATAGTTATCGTTTCTTCCACCATAGTTATCGTTTCTACCATAATTACCTTGATTACCACCATATTGTTGTTGTTGTTGATATTGTTGTTCTTGCCTTTTATGGTCTTTTCTATCTTCATAAGCATCTTCTAATTTATTAGCACCAATAGCACCACCAACAGCACCCAATACAGTTCCAATACCTCCATGATTGGCCTTTTCACCCAATTCATGACCTCCATATCCTCCAACTGCTGCTCCGGCAATGGTTGATAACAATCCTCGATCTTGTTGTTCTTCTCCAGAATTGGAAGGATTGGTTGAGGATTGTTTTGGTTTGTATTCGGATTGATCACCTGATGAATAAAAATCGTTAGCTGACATTATGATCGTAGTTGATTGATTTGATGAGAAAAGGAAGAATGAAGAAGGAAGAAGTAATTGAAAGAGAAAAAAAAGGGGGAAATAAATTGTGATATTTATAGTGGCGCCAAAAGGAACGCAAAAAGAACACGGTTTAGTAAGAAGAACAGTGAATTGTGAAATTGTGGAATTGATGAATGATGAATGCAAAAAAAAAGACAGGAGACAGGAGACAGGAGAGACAAGAAACTCAACACAAAAAAAAGGATTTCTTTGGGGGGGGGGGCACAAAAAAGTAAAGAAGAAAAGAACAGCAAAACACACAACACTCCTTCAAATTCTTCCTCCAGTGAAACGAATTTAAACTTAATTCCAACAATAGGGTACACGTGTGTGTGTGTGTGTGTGTTTTTTTTTTTTAAATTCAATTCAATTGATTAAATTATACATTAATCATTAAAGAATTGTAAATATTATTCAAATTCGAATCTCTGTGAGAAAAAATTCAATTGGTCTCTCACAAATTACATTTTACATAAATACAACCCTCGTTTCTTTCCAAAAAATTTCATGATTTCAATTCCTGTCAGTGTTTTCTGTGCCTCTCTGTCTCTTTCCCGTCGTTCATTTAAATTATATCAATGATAAAAAAGACGCAAATTGTCAAACGCCGTGAAATACCGGTAGGCTGAGTTTTTGAAATAATCAGATCCAATGTAATATCGTTTCATCATCCCCCCAATGTCATAATTTTTTTTAGCGATTTTTATCAGCCACCATATGTCAAGTGGATACAAAGGAATTTCAACAATTGCTTATATACTGTGTTAAACTTGAGAAGATTTGATGTAGAGTATATAGAAGAAGAAGAAGAAGAAGAAGGGAGGGTTCTCTCCATAATTATAACTTGTTATTAAGGAAGACCCCCTGAAAAGCCAAACCAAATCAAGAAAAAAAAATAATCAAATCAAGAAAAAGAAAATATTGTGGAGATGACGAAAGAGAGAGAGATGACGAGATACAAAACAACACTACGAGAGGTTAAGAAGTTTAAGGATGAAATGGTTACACTAACGAAAAAAAACCTTATCTCATGCCATACACATACACATTAACACATTAACACATTAACACACATACACATGTTCACACACATTAACATTCACATTCACATTCGCATTCGCATTCGCATTCACATTCACAGTTTGTAAATGACTTTTTTAAACATCGCCTACTTTTTCCATTCTACCTCACATTTCTTTGCATTAGAGTGAAGGTAACACAAAATCATACTATAACCTGAAACGAATAAACGAACCCAACAACAACCATCATCATTTACCATAGGCCCATCATAACTCAAAAAGAATTCTAAAAATATAACAAAAATATAACTAACACCTTAACTAACACGAAGAACAATAAAACAACAAAAAAAGAAATTTATTCTGAAAATTCCAAATTTAAGATGAAACGCGTCCACAAAATAAAAATTCACATACTCACGTGACTAGATCAAAAAAATTTGTGATGATATTCCTAGTTATAGAGAGAATATATTTCAAAAAGGTTTTACTCTGGTTTTTAAATATATGTAAGCGTATAATTATATATATAAGCGAAGTATTTGTATGGTATACATACAGATTAAAAATGATAATAAAAGAATAATAATAATAATAATGATAATAATAATAATAAAATGATAATGATAATTATGATAATGATAATGATAATGATAATTTATACTTCCTTGTTCATTAATGTAATTTTTCTACCCCTTGGTTTTTGTTTTTTTTTTTTAAATTGCCCCCTTATAGTTGTTGTTATATATATATTTATTAACTTTAGTAATCTTCTCTTAAGATGCTTTTTTTTATTTGCCTTCTTCCATTTACATAATAACACAATCTTTATCTTGAGCACCTGAACTCCCACCATTTAAATTATTAACAGGTGGATTTTTTTTTAAATTTTTTTGAATAGTTCTAATCATTTCTTTATCACTAATTCTTTGTAAAGATTTTTCATCTCCATTTTCTGCAGCCTTTTTATACCAAATTTGAGCTTCATTATTATTTTTAATACATCCAATACCTTTTTCATAAAAATTGGCCAAGGCAAATTGTGCTTTAGGTAAATTACAAACTGCTGCTCTTTTAGCCCATTCAAATGCTTCATTTTCATCTTTAGGTAAAAATGGTTCACTACCCATTAAATACCATGCACACATTGATAACATTGAATTTGGATCTCCTCCTAATGCTGCTTGAGTATAATAATGAATTGATAAATTGGAATCTTGAGGTACAATTTCTCCAATTTCATAATGATGACCTAATATGGCGGCAGATTCTAAATGACCTAATGCTGCTGCTTGAGCATATAATTCTAAGGCATATTTTTTATCTTGAAGAACAATATCTTCAAATCCGTTATAATACAATTTACCCAATTCATATGGTGCAGCTGCAGTTAATTCAGTAGCAACATTGGATGCTCTACCTAACCATTTAATACCCATTTTTTTAGTATTCATATCTGATGGTAACCCCATTCTACCATAAAAGGAATAAACTCCCAATTTATACATAGCAGCAGGATGATTTCTTGATGCAGCAATTTTTAAAAATTCAACAGCTTTTCTAGCATCTCTACCAGTTCCTAATCCTTCTTCATAACAATATGATGTTCTATAAGCACTTTCAACATGTCCATGTTTAGCTGCACTTTGAAATAATATAAATGCTTCTTTATTATCAATTTTTTCCAATGCTCCTGAACTAAATGCATCAGCCAATAAATACTGAGCTTCAACATAACCTTTATCAGAAAGTCTCTTGAGATATTTAACAGCTTCTTTCAATAATGCCTTTTTCAACTTTTTTTCATTACCTTCCAATTCTATATTGGCAAAATCAATCGATTTTGATTTTTTATGAGAAACACCATTTTTAAGATCCAATGGACCTTTTCTTGGAGAATTTTCAATTGATCTATTGGCAAATGGAGAATTAGTACCACCATTTTGTGATCCTGAAGATTGTGAAGATGTAGTAGTACCACCAAGATTACCATTATTGACAAGCATATTTTGTAATTCAGTTTCCAACAACAAAGCAGTTTGTAACATATATTGAGCATATTGGAATAAAACATTTGGATCGGTAGATTTTCTAGCATTTTTACGATACAATTCCAAAGTTTTAATTCTAGGCATTAAATGACTTGAATTTTCACCCAAATACAGTTGAATAACATTTTGATTAAAATCAATCATAGAACTATTATCATTACGATCATAAAAAAATGATGAACTTGATGATACTGATCTATTATGACCAAATTTATTATTATTATTGACTGATAAATTATTTTCAGATTTGGATTGATAAATATCTGCTTGATTTAAATTTAAATTTGTTACTGATGATGTAGCAGATAATGGAACAGAAGGTGGTGAAATCACCACACTATCTTTCGATGCAAAAACTGGAGGTGGAGTCAGTGATTCATACATTGGATAAGGAGCATTCATTTGTGGTGGTGATTTTATAGGAGTTGCATTCAACACAGGAGATTGTCTAATATTCTGTTGCTGTGGTTGTGGTGGTTGTGGTGGTTGTGGTGGTTGTTGTATTTGCTCATGTACCAACGGAGAATATGGAGCATCATAACTTCTTATCGTTGGTGAAAAATGTTGCTGACTATGAGGCAGCAGTTTTCTAGATGTGGTTTGATGAGGTTGTCTGTACTCGTGTTGTTGATTGCCTTGTTGAGGCAAGAGTGGTATTAATTGTCGTGGCACATTGATTGTTTGTGTGATAATGTTTTCTTGACTATTGTTACTGTGGTTGTGACTATGGTCGTGACTGTGACTGTGACTGTGATTGTGATTGCTAATATTAGGGGAAGGATATGATTTGTTTGGAGGTAAATGTAAATCTTCCAAACCTGAAGTAACTTCAGTCATGCTTGGGGAACTTGAAGATGAAGGATCGCTTTGAGCAAAGTTATCCTGAATAGGATATGGAGTGTTGGAGACTTGACGATATGGATGACTGCTCATTGTGCTGGAGTTGGATGAGGAAGAAGAAGAAGAAGATGATGAGGAGGAAGAAGAAGAAGAAGAGGTGGTGGAGGTGTTGGTGCTGTCTGTTTCAGGTGTAGTTGATGCAGTAGTCGTATCTTTAGTTGTGGTTGTAGTTGTGGTGGTAGTTGTTGGAGATGCAGATGCAGATGCAGGAGCAGGAGCAGTAATTCCAGTGGTAGTGTTGTCTGTGGAAGTAATAGAAGTAGCAGCAGTGACAGTGTCAGGTACAGTGGTAGTACTGGCGGTAGCTATGATAGTAGTCAACTTGAAGCTTGTTGAATTGGAACAATAACCTTTTTCCGTATTAACGTACAAAGGGGAAGTATTAACAAAAAAAAAATTTTTTTTTTTTCCTTCTTTTCTTTTCTTACTTTGTTAAGTTTTCTTTTCAATCGTTGTTCGCACTCTCTTGGCTTTCTCTCTGTCCGTGAACTCTTGGTGTCTGTTTCGCGTGGTAGTAGAAATGGA
The DNA here is from genome assembly GCA_030572435.1 of Candida labiduridarum. Classification (NCBI taxonomy): domain Eukaryota; kingdom Fungi; phylum Ascomycota; class Pichiomycetes; order Serinales; family Debaryomycetaceae; genus Candida; species Candida labiduridarum. Next base: position 67,345 of record JAJLZW010000021.1, read on the forward strand.
AGTCGTGGGAGTCGTGTTGCGTTGCGTTTTATTTGTTATGTCTTAATGTCGTGATTCACAAAAAGTACAACCAGGACGACTTTTCTTCTTGTTTTCTTGTCGTAGTTATAATAATCTGAAAACAAACAAACACACACAAGCAGGGTAAGATCGGGATATTACAACAGAAACTATGTGCCAATTGGTATCGCTTTGTAGTGATGGAAGTGGAAGTGGAAGTTGTAGTTGTAGCAAGAAAGAAAGAAAGAAAGAAATTCAAATTCAAATTCTCTTGTACAAATTGAAAATAATAATAATAATCTTAGAAGGATGGAGTTTTTCACTTATTTTTAAATAACCAATATCACTAAGAATGTAATCGATAACAATTGCAATCAATAATTTATGCTGGTCGTGGCAGTGAAAGTGAAAGTGGAAGTGGAGGAAGTGGTGGTGGAGCTGTGCTTTGAGTGACCGGTTCTTTGTTATTGTTTATTGTTCCTCTATTGGCGTGTCTAATGTGTTAGTCTGTCTTAGTGTGTGTTTTCTGAGACTGGTAACACAAGTGGAATTATCAACCTAATTGGGAGTAATAGTAATCTAAAATGTATAATGAGTTAAAACCAAAAATTAAAAAAAAAACGTACACTACAACAAATGCAAAAAAAAAAAGAAAAGAAATTATTTTTGCTATTATTAATCTGGCAGGCAGGCGGGCGGGAACGTAGGCAGACGGACAGGCAATGTAATCGTATTAATTTGGAATCAAATGGAACGGAACGGGGGGACGGGTGAGGTGGGGGAAGTGAGTGAGTGAGTGGAATTGATGTTCGTTGGTTTGTAGTTGGGATCTATAACTGAATCTAGAACTAAGTAACCTAAAGGTTGTTGAATAGAGGAATACAAAAGAAGAAGAAGAGAAGGAAGTAAAAGAAGAAGACGAAAAAAGAGGGATGGAAATAAAGGTGGAAAATTTGTACGTAGGGGAAATTGTGGTTCATTATATTTCTTTCAAAAAAATAAAAATAAAAAAATGTGAAACGTGTTGGTAAGGGAAAGAAATTACGAAGGGAAGAACAGGGATTCTCCCATTCATATCATATCATATCATATATAACGTAATCCATATAAACAGTGCTCTATTATTGGGATCATTTATTGGCTTAGTTATATTTATGTTCTTTTTCTTCTTCTTGATGCAATTAGTTATCCTAGTTTTAGTTAGTTTCAATGACGAATTTTGTGTGCATTCAGTATGAGCGTCTCTCTCTCCTGGTTTTTCTGCCCCAGTTAAATTTCCTTTTTTAGTGCTGAGTTACATACTTTTGTGATGCTTTCGCTACTTTAGACATCCCTAGTTCACAATATTGTGTTGTAAATCCCGCTTCACCTTAACCACAATAAACGACTACTATTGCACAAAGTATCGCTTAAGCGGTGCTGGTGATGGTGCTGGTGATGGTGCTGGTGGGGTGAAGGGTCTTGGAGGGTTTGAAGGGATGTAAGCTCTTGCTAGCACTGAATTAGGAAACATGAAACAAAATTGTGCTTGTAGTATATTGTATTGTATTTTTCTGACTTGTTTAATAATATTTCTTAGTGGTGGTGGAGGTTACATCATAGTTTGGTTTGTTCCCACCGACCCTTTTGCATTTAGTTGGTGAAAAGAAATAAAATTAAAAAATTAAAAAGTTAAAAAGAAAAACAAAACAAAAATAAAGTGCGTTTGTGTAATGATGTACAAACTTAGATCTTTCGTGTAGCAAACGAAAAAAAAAAATTGTTCCTTTTCTATTTTTAGAAATCTTACTCCTTTCGCAACACGCAACATGCAACATGCACCCACCGCATTCTTCCTACGGTCTTAATTTCAGGTACCAAAATTGCAACAGATCAACCATCACTTAACTACTATTACTACCAACATATCACACCAGTTAACCAAGAGCATCAATACCATTTTTTTCCTACTTAAACATCTTCCAACGGTATTTAGTTTCTTATATAGAAGTCAAGGAACTTAACAAAAAAATTTGCGTGGCATATATTTACAGTGAGGGGGAGGGGAGAGGGAGAAAACACACTAACACTGTTGATCTCGCCAAAGTTTACTTGACGATAACACTACGCACAAACATTTGTGAGAATGAATGCCACATCCACATACATCAATAAAACCACAGAGGTCTGACGCGTCTATCAATAGCTGAGCGCCTCTTTTTTCATCCTCTTTCTAATCCTCCCCCTTTTTCAAGATGGAGGTCGTCGAGGTTGGCCCCCGATATCTAAGCACATTTTCAACCTTAAATATAAGGTTGAACCGTAACCTACTTTCTCTTTCTCTCTCTCTCTCTCTCTCTCTCTCTGTCACATTCTTGCTTTCTTTCTTTTATTCCCTTCGGTTCATTTGATCAACAGATATTTTTTTATTCTTTCTGGACAGGACATCTATAAAAGAAAAATGTTACGTTATATTCGTATTGTCAATTTTTTTGTTTCTTAATTTTTTTTTTCTTGGTCACTTTCAACTTCATTACATACCGTTGGATTTTATACTTACTTTCGGTGTTTTTTTCCCTGCGATTACATAAGCGGTATATAATATAGTATAATAATATTCACAAATCTAGTAACGACTTTTTCTTTAATGCAAATCCTCAGGGAATCAGGAATCAATTAACTAGAAGAAATATTTAATGTAACCACAATTAATTTTATTAATTTATTTTGACACAGTAAAGCCACCACCGCCCCCTCCCCTCCCCTAGGGTTTAAGGTTGGTGGTTATAGAGCCGAATACTATAGTTATATTGTTGACATAATGGGTTTATTAGCGAATGGGCTTGTTAATGAATCAAAGTATTTAATTTAACCAAATTAGGGAACATTTGATATAGCCAGTAAATTTTCAAGTTTCATGTAAGTATGCTATTAATTTTTTTTCATAAGCAAAAATTGTGGCTTGGCACTAAAATATTTTCATACATACTATATATATATACCATTTAGTTCCTTATATACACTACTACTACTACTGCCTTAAACAGTTCTACACTCTCACTACTTCTTCTTGTGATACCACACACCAGTGTAATAGTTTCGTACTTGAGAACAATGTATATTGTGTACTTAACTAATACAACACAAGAGGTGGTAAGGGTCCTCCTTTAAATATACGGGTGTGTGTGTGTGTGATTTCCCCACAAGAGATCAGGATACACACACATATACACACTTTATGACAACTTGTAAATTAAAATGCACAGGTATAAATTGAGGTATAAATAGAGGTAAATCAGCTTTACCATATTTGATTCAGGGTCATAACACATCAGGGAAGGTTCTCTAGTTTAATTTGGTACACGTTTACCGTGTATGAACCAACCTAATAACACCTTTTTGTCGGGGGGGGGTTCGTAATATTTGGTAATGGTACTGGTCGTATACTTTTTTGGTTGTTCTTTACAAGGTATCCTTTGCTGTAATATGGATTACGGTCGTCTTGATTGTCGTCGTAGCTTGTATTATTTTTGATGAACTTGTTAATGAATCTGCTCCTGAAGTTGAATAGGTGGTTGTATCAATTGTTGTTCTGGGAGTCTTCTGGTTCTGGCTGTGGTTGTGGTTGTGGTTCTCCTCGTGGTTGTGGTAGGACCCCTTCTAATTTCCTTTGATGATCTGATGATGATGATGTACTTAACTTGTTGCCTCTTGTGTTCCACTTCATTTTACAAAAACCATAAGCTTCAGAATTCTTGGATTCTGTTTCCTCTTGGGTAATGATATCTTCATCTTGTTGGTTTTTTTTTATAGGAAACTCTTATTCTTGGTGTTTATAACTTCATACCTTGATGGTCTTTAATATAATACACATATTTCATCAATACTGTTCAAAACTTGGTTTAAGGTCCTCTCACCATCATTTATGTTAGGTTGAGCACCCATGATGGGTACTAACCAACCTTGGGTTGATAACCGTAGGAACTTTAAAAGAAAGAGAGTGGTACTAAAGGAATAAAAAATGTATTGGAGCATTAGGGGGAGAGGAGAGGGAGGTGTGTATCCTTTGGAACTGGTGGATACACGTCTCTACCTAACAAACGTATAAAATTCGAACAAGTTAACCACAAAAAGAGTAGAGTAACCGGGTTCTTGTTCTTGTTCTGGTTGTTGGGTTAATATAAATGATCACTTTAAAGGAGGCGGACAAACACACAAAAAGTCCCAACACACAGTTTCACCCAGTTGAGAAGATAACTATTATGATTCTAAGACAATTCAAAATAAGTTAATTAGTTTAACAACAATACTACTGCCATTTGAACTGTCATTAGTGGTTGACATATATCCCATCTACTACTAGCTAGATCAATATTCAGATATCTTCAGTCGTGTGATGTTGCATAAAAAATTGCCAAAAAAAAATCGGCATTTGCATACAGGAGACAAAAAAAAGAAACAAAAAGAAACTGACAGAACAAACAACCAAATTAAAAATGTATGAGAGGGAAAAAAAAAAGGTCTCAACTATCTTTTATTATTACATTTTCTAATCTCCAGAACAACCACATCATTCCTATCTTGCCGTCTACAAGGTTTAGAGAAAACAGATAGATATACGATAGATACCATTTTCCATTGTTTGCTACTTTCCTCGAACCACAACCATATAATCTCCTTCTAACCCACATCATCCACAACCACAACCACAACCACATCCCTTTTCATAGATAACACTTTTTTTTTTTGTTAACCATGGCCAGTAGACAAGCAACCAGACGTCTTCAAAAAGATTTCAAATCCATACAAGCCAGTCCACCACCATATATCATTGCCAAACCCAACGATGAAAACATTTTAGAATGGCATTATGTCGTCACTGGACCTGAAGGTACACCATATGAAGGAGGTCAATATCATGGTATCCTTAGATTCCCCACCGATTACCCATTTAAGCCACCGGCTATTTCTATCGTAACTCCCAATGGTCGTTTTTCAACAAATACTAGATTATGTTTAAGTATGAGTGATTACCATCCAGATACTTGGAATCCAGCATGGAGTGTAGCGTCTATATTGACTGGATTATTATCATTTATGACTGGTAATGAAAGTACCACAGGTTCAATAGTGACTACGGATAATGTGAAGAAGAAATTAGCTGATGATAGTAAAAGATGGAATAATCAGGAAAATCCAAGGTTTATGAGAATTTTTGGTGATTTGGTGATACAAAATAGAATTGATATTGCTAAGGCAAAAGAAGAAGTAGAAGAGAAAGAAAAATTGAAAAATAGTATTGATCATGTTAATGGAGGTGGACAGAATGTTGAAATTGATCTTTCGAAATTGGACCCTGAAGAACGTGCACGACTAGCAAATGCTGCTAATCCTGAAAGACTGTGTATTATTATGTAGAATGAAGATGTATATATATATATCGTAAGTAAATACTTTAATCATGTTTCTAGAGCAAAAAAAAACGAATTGCATTTCTAGTTCTAATTCTATTTATATGTCTATTTTTGTCCAACGGCATAGATCAAACTGATTTCAATTAGATATTCAATATCACCATCAGGAGCAGTTCTTTGTTTCAATTGTCCATTTTTCAATTTATCAATAGTTTCTTGATTCAAATGGGTATCAATAAACAGTTGTGGTTGCCAAATCCAAGCTTTAAATTCTCTAGCACTACTAACATTCTTCAATCCAGAAATATTCCCCAAAGTATTATTCAAACTATCAATTTTTAATCCACCCATATGTTGAACAGCTTTAGAAACTACACCACCAGTAGTATTTGTTTTTTCAACATCTTCATTATAAAAATCAACAATGAATAACCAACCTTGAGGTTTTAAAAATGTAGCTAATTTCTTAGTAACTTGTTCATAATTATGAATATGATGATATGCAATAGTACAAATAATAGCATCAAATTGACCTTCAAATTGTTTCAATTCTTCTTGCTTGGATTCATCCAATACATCATATACATAACTTTTCATAATTGGATCATTGAATTGCTTAGCTCTGTCATTGAATCTATCCAAAAATACTTGACTTATGTCCATACCGATTAATTCTCCTCCTGGAACATACGGAGCGAATAATTCAGTTACCATACCGGTACCACAGGCAAAATCCAATAATCTCATACCTGGTTTAAAAATCGAATCAGGGTAATTTTGTAAATAAGTCGATGGATTAGGTAAGGTGTTTTCTTTGGAAAATCCAGCGGATGGTTTAGTTGGATCACCTATGGATTTTGCAGTTTCTTGTGGGGATTTACGGGTGGTTGGATTTTTGAAATCATATTCTAATAAATATTTGGTAAATAAAAGGGCTAATAATTGTTGTGAATCTTTACCATCGTATTTGATGGCGAATTCGGCATTGAAGATTGCTAAATTGGCATCTACTGTTTCCTTATGGTTTGACATTGTGGTGTTGATGTAATGGTTGATGCTAGTGGCAGAAGAAGAAGAAGCAGAAGAAGATTTGATGATGGTGGTGGTGGTGAGAAATACAACGAGTGAAAAAATATTCATCGGGGTTGTGGTGGTGGAGGTGGACACAGAAGTTATCGCTTAGTAAGAAAAAACATAAATTCAGACCCCGTTGAACAAAGAAAATATACAACTCCCCTCCCAGTGGTGAACGGAATTATTGCAACACAATATTCCGAGAGTGCTAACTTGTCTTATTTGTTATTCCGACAATTGAAATCACGATTGGATCGATCGATATAGAATCATGGAACATTAACAGTAATTTTCTTCCCCCACACACAAAAAGACTACTAGTCCTGTATGTCTGGTTTAATTACATCCCAATTGGGAATCAAAATGCATAATTGAATACCAATTACAGAAATCTGATCCATTCCAATACAACGAATTCTTAAACATAAGATAAGAAACTCATCAGCATCTGGCAAGAGTAAACTTTTTAGCTTTCATTTCAATTAGATACATATCAAAAAAACAAAACTGCGTTTTGATAGATAAGACGCAAAACGGATAATTTTTGCTTTGTCTTTTTTTTTTTTGTTTTTTTTTGCAGTTATGGGGATCAGAATACTGGATGGGGATAAATTTGCTATACATTGTTTTGCAGTAAAAAAAAAAAAAAGCTCACACACACACAGACACATGCGTTATCTATCAAATCTAGAACCGTTTATTTGTCTATATAAACCCACAGCTTGTACACCCAGACTTCATTCTTTCTGTTCTTCCTTGTCCTCCACCGAAATCATTTAACAATCGCACTTTAAACAATTCTTCAAATTTACAAATGGCTGCCACAGAAATCCAAGCTATCTTAGATGGGAACACTCATAAAACCATCCCCGTGGAAGCTTACGATTCATTAAGATTAATCACATCTCCAACCCTCACCCCTCCAACTCCTACTCCTACTACTACTCCTACTCCTACTCCTACTCCACAATTTGATCCCATGATTCATTTATCCTATTATGCAAATGGTGAAAAGGCAAAATCATTATATGACTCCACGAGAAGATTAACAATGGCCCAATTGGGATTAACACATCCTGATCAAATCAGTGAAATTGGAGTTTCTGATCCATTCCAATTATTCACCAATGATGCAATTATTATAATGAGGAAAGAAATTCTTGATAAAGATACATTTTTGAAATATGCTAGATATTCATATAATTCAACTTCTGGTATGGATTGTGTAATAAGAGGATTTGTCAAAGATAACAAGGATGTTGTTAATTGTCCATTTATTTATTCAGCTTGGACACATCCGAAAACTATGCAATTGATTTCACACATGGCTGGTGTTGAATTGGAAATTGTCATGGATTATGAAATTGCGCATACAAATATCTCCATGAAATCAGCAATGGAAGTTGAACAAGAACGAATCAAAAATCATCAAAAATTAATCCATAATCCATCACCCACTTTAAATCCCCATGATCAAGATGATAGTGCAGACATCCCAGCAGTAGTTGGGTGGCATTATGATAGTTATCCCTTTGTGTGTGTATTAATGCTAAGCGACACCACAGAAATGATTGGTGGTGAGACATCATTACGCACTTCCAACGGTAACATCGCCATAATCCCAAGTCCCATCAGGGGATCGGCCAATGTATTACAAGGTAGATTAATTGAACATATTGCACCATCACCTAAGGGGTTAAGTGAAAGGATAACTATGGTAACTTCATATAGGGCTAAGAATCCTCGTGTTAGAGATACTAGTGTTTTAACCACCGTTAAACCTGAAGTTAATTGGGGGTCTCGATATAATGAATTCTATGGTGATTGGATTGAATATAGGATTAAATTGATGAAAGAGAAATTGGATATTATTAATGAGGAGAAGAGTAAGGATGATGGTGGGAAGTTTGATAAGGTTAAGACTATTGAAGCATTGAAAGAAGTTGAAGAATATTTGCATAAGACTTATGCTGAAATGGAATGTTGATATGAGCGCTAGATATGGCTGATTGTTTTTTTCTTAAATATATATGTGACGTGAGTGACTTAGGTATATATATATAATATAATGTTTAAATTATAACTATAATTATGTATCGAAAATAAATCTGAAGAACTATAAAAGTAACAAACAAACAAACAACTAAATTAAATTGTAAATCATGTTTTAAATAGGGATAATAACAAAATAACATAAAAAAAAAAAAAGAAAAAATTAGAATTTCCAATTAACCAAAAAATAATGAACAAAACTTTAATGAATGAAAATTAAATTTAAAAATAAAATATGAAAAAAAATGACTTTAATTTCTTTTAATGACAACATAATTTTGACCAGAATCCTTTATGTTCTTCGTTATCATCAACCATTTGTTGTTGTTGGTATTGATCTTGTCTGTTATTATATCCTTCGTATTTGGCACCCGATTGATCAACGCCATTGTTATGCATAAGATCGTTTTGACCACTTGTTGTTGGCATGGCAGATTGTGACTCTTGTTTAATTGGTGGTAATGGACGATTAACCAAATGTTGTAATTTCTGTTGGTGCAATTGAGCAGCCGATAATGGCTGTTGTTGTTGTAATTGTTGTTGTTGCAATTGCAGTTGTTGTTGTTGTTGTTGCTGTAATTGTTGTTGTTGCAGCAGTTGCTGTTGTTGCTGTTGATGCTGTCTACTTCTTCTTTGATCACGATGTCTTCTTTCACGTTCATTGGGTGGGTTAGGGTGACCATATCCATGCAAATTAGGTTTCTTGTTAATTGTAGCATCCCAGCCTCTGCCTCCGTTAAGATGCATCCAGTCGTAATCACCGTCGCATGATTGACCCAAGTCATCCAATACGGATAAAAGTAACATTCTATATTCTTCATATGGTGGTTCGGCATCAAATGGTAATGATCTTACTGAATCCAAATATTCGGCAAATTGCAGTGGTAATCCATCACATAATGTAACTGCAGGAGTAGTTCTCTTTTTATCACCAATTTTTTCATACTTTTGCTTGTTGGTGGGCGCTTTCAATCCTTGCCATGGTAATTGACCTCTAAGGAAATAGAAAAACACATGACCCAATGCTTCCAAGTCATCTCTTCTAGATTGTTCTCTACCCAAATGGGTGTTGATGGACATATAACGAGCAGTACCACTCAACGATTTCTTTTCTCGATAGGGAATATGTTGTTTTGTTCTGGGATCACGGTATTGTTTGGCCATACCAAAATCAATCAAATGGACATTATTTTCGTCTGGCATACCCTGACGACCAATCAAAAAGTTATCAGGTTTGATATCCCTATAGATCAAATCATGACGATGAACTTCTTCCACCAAAGTTAACATTTGAATAGCGACTTGAACAACTGTTTTAACACTGAATCGTCTTCCACACCAATCAAATAAATCTTCCAAAGAAGGACCCAATAAATCAATGACCAATATATTATGTAAACCTTCTTGGCCAAAATAATATGCATTTGGAATACCTTCACAACCTTGCAAATGCTTATAAGTTCGATATTCGTCGCGTAATTGAGGAGCTTCGGTCTTTCTAGGTTCAAATTTGATACCAACGGGAACACCATTTATTATGTTTGTACCTTCAAATATAACACCAAATGAACCCTCACCAATTTTTTTACCTATTTTGTAGTGTAATCCAACCACGGATGAGTTGTTGCTGGAAGAGTTGGAATTGGCTAATGCGTTACCACCATTAGCAGGGGAGGACTGGTGGTGACTCATTTGCTTTGGTGTTATATGGTTATGGTTGATGCTGTTGAAAGGAATACTATGTGAAGCTTGAGCTGCTGCTAAGGCGGCTGGGTTTGTTGCCAGTTGTTGACGATTGGACATGCAAAGAAAATGGGAAACAAAGTTTTTCTTTTGTATGTTGAATGAGATTTTTTTTTTTTCCTTTCCTTTTGTCGTTGTCTCTCTCTCTCTCTTTCTCTCTCTCTCTCTCTCTCTCTCAAAGTCTTTACTTTTGCTGTCTTTCTGTTATTAACTTATAATAGAGAATTTTTCCCAATTAGCAGCACAAGGAAAAACAGTGAAAGAGAGAAAAAATAGTCAGTCTGTTTTTTTGTTTTCTTTTTTTCTTAGTCGTAGTAAATTTGGTTGTCTGGAATTTTTGTTACTCTCTTCTAATGTTGCCAACTGCTAGAGTTTTCTTCTTTTTTTTTTTCTTTAACTGCCAATCTCTGTAGGAGAAACAGATCACGTTTCATCAGTATTAAGTATTTTGTAGGTATTATTATTGCTTGTTTCAAATATCGTTTGGTTAAAAATATAATCCGATTGCACTAAACAGCGTTTAATTAATTCCACCACTTCCACCAGCACTTTTAAATCGTATTAGTCGTTGCGGAGTTATTCCTTCCCCCCTCACTTTACAACTGATTTAATTTGGCTATCCCGGGTGTCTCACGGGTTAGTAGACACAGCAACTTGGGTTAATTTGTTTTTTTATTTATTTTTGCTATTGTTTCGTTTCTGATTTGTTCTCGTTCATTCGTCTGATTTTGTTCCATTTCCAACTTTTATGCGCACCAACTCGTGTCGAGCTTGCCCACCCGCACCAGAAGTATTGTGTCCTTTTTTTTGCCCTGCTTGACGAAACAGATAACGATGCATTTTGTAACCTTTCTGTAGTAATATGAAATTCTCAACCCTTTTTACAACATCGTTAGTGTTGAAATTTAGGGTTATGTGTGTGTAGAAAATCATGATCCTAGTTTAGCTTAGTTCGTAAATAACATCCTTCATAACTATTTGCTACATAGAGTTATGAAACCATTGAACTAATTTGATCCACGCTCAACGAAACACAAAACTGGTGTGGTTATATCCGATAAGATTGCAACGGATGGTTCTTGATATGGATTGATATTGAAATAGGAGTTATGGAGGGTTCTGGAACCGCACAGCCTTTGGAGAAGTGAGCAGCCAGTTTGTAGATCATAAAGAGTAATGAGAAATATACTGATTGCCGTCGGAAGAGGAGTGGATGAGCATCGACATTGCGAAAGTATTCAGTAGATAGTTGGCAGCCAACCAACAACGAGTTAGTCGTTCTCCAAGGGCTATAAACTGAATGGTCTTGGCAACTGATATGGAACCATACAACAATTTCTTGGGAGACGCGTTATTTGACATTTGGGTGTTGACTTTACGACAACAATTGATCCATCTTCCCGAGGTACAACCAACCAAGCCATAACTCAAAATCATATTGATTTCGACTGGCAATAGTATAATAATCTCTATCTTTCATTGAGCAAATTTAACAAGAAAACATTCGCAACCAGCAACTAGGTGTGTTCTAACGGTTGGCTAATTAGGGAATGGCAGTTCTATTTGTAAAGAAAGAGAATGATTCAATCGTGGTGACTATGTACACAAGACGGTTTTATCTTATCACAATCCTTTTTCATCAATAATACAAAGGTATACAAAGAACTAAATAAATAAATGAAAACCAGACTTTCTATAGCAAGAAAGACTTACTCTTTACCATAATCAAATCGTGGATTTGTTGCAATCAAATCTTCAACATCTTCATCCATCATTTGTGAAACTTTTTTATAATTTGCATCATTTCTAATCATTTTACTCCATTCATATAAATTAGGATATAATTTTCTAACATCTCTTTTATCAGCAAGAATATCTTTAATTCCATCCAAATTATCAAAAACATTTTCATAAATTGGGAAACTTAATATCACATCTGCACCTGTCAATTTATCCCCCACAAAATACCCAGTTCCATTGTTGGTCAATCGATCTTCAAGATATTGCATATTTAAATACCATTCATGTTTATAATATCCATTGTTTATAGCCCTGGTGACTTTTCCTACCAATTTTCTAGTACCAAATGGAGAAATATGTTTAGCAGCACAATTAATTAACAATGCCATTTGAATATGTTGTAATGATCCTTCTGAATAATGTAAAAAATAATCAACTTCTAACTGTTCATCTTGACTAATGGGATTCAAGATATTTTTGGGATCATAATATCGTAACAAATATTGTATCATAAACCCCAGTTCGGACATTTTTATAGGATTTCTTCCATCAGCAAAAATAATCTCCAATATGGGGGATTTCCCCAATTGATGAACATCGAAAAGTTGTAATGGACCACGCCAGGTTTCTGGATGTCTCAAATATATCTTGACTTCGTAATCTAACTTAAGAATATCTAATAACCAAAGAATTCTATGGGATCTTGAGTCGTCGAGCCTGTTCATGTGATAACGTTAGTATTCTAGATATGTAATTGTTTGGGGTAAGGGAGTAGTACATACCAGTGTAAGATAAATCTATCTTCATACCCTCTTGGTTGTGTCATTATTGTATTTCCTGTATAAAGTCTTGTTTTGTGAATCAGTTTCTAAGATTTGAAAAGAAAAAGTGATAGATAAGATGATTAAAGCTGAAACAGCCATCTTCCATCGTATTTATAACATCGGATGTGATAGTTGCAAATCATCTTGCTTGTTGAGTGTGTTTTTCCGTATTGCCATTTTAGGAAAGTACGAAAAATAATATTTCTTAAATTGGTGGGGCAAGAATTAGGAGGTGGCAGAGCTTCATGACCAATACTTCGACATTGAACCAATCAGGAAAGAGGTAGACTTTTTAGATAATTAGCCTGGAGAACAATTTAGCAATGGAAACTATTGTACGTGACAATGTCACAAGAGATGTCTGAGGAACTCTACAGAAAATTGATAAAACAACAACACTAGTGGTACACATATATTTAAATTACTATAACAAGCAACTGATGCTAGATTATATGGAATCATTAGTAGAATAAAATGTCAACAATAACTGGTACTACGTAATATACTGTTTTGTATACATGTGTACTGATTATTGGCCAAAATACAAATATGCCATCAAGTTGGACACTGACCTTCCTATTCAAAGTAAACCTTTTCTTCTATCATACCAGGAGAAACAGATATATGAAGATTAGAGAGTAAAAGATTATAGAGTAAAAGATTATAGAGGAAAAGAACCTATATATAATAGAATGGTAGGTTCTGAATGTTTAGTAACTAAATATTACTAATACATTACAAAACATGCGACATTCTAGAATTACACACACACATTTTATTCTAGTTAGTAAAAATTATTGTTATTCCAAATTTATTTAATTCCTTTAATAATTCTTCTTGTCGTGTCAGTGGAATAATCCAACACTGTGCTTGACAGATTTGTTTCACTTCTGGTTGAAGCTGAACTGCTATATGCAGGACATGGATAGGTCAAGAATATCTGAATGCATAACCTTTGGTTGATGTTAGTGATACTTGACATAGTATTGTGATGTACAAAACAAGATTTAACCGTAACTCGGTTACACTGTGTAAGAGCTCTTTGTAACAGAGGTGTGTTGATATGTTTGCGTAACTGTGACACTTCTCGGTATAGAGGGACCCAGTGGTAGGGAGATGGCATTCCGAGTAGTATAAATAGTTCAGGGTTTTCCCTGAGACTACGAAAAGGAACTAACGAGTATATTAACTACGAAGTGCATGTTGACTACCGCAATACTATTGAGTTGGAACCATTTCTACTACTGGCCCGATTTTCCTCTAACGTTTCAGGTCGTGTACCACGTTACAAGAACGTTACCATTCTAGTAGTTTAACACTTTTGGTTCCCATCCTTCTCACAAGAAAACAGTGAATAAAACTGCCCCTTGTTAAAAGAAAAGAAAAGAAAAGAAAAAGTTGGCTTCAATTTTTTTTTTTTTCTTTTTTGGTTGATGTTCCTCAAGCTTGTTCTCCTCGAAAACTTGCAAATGAATAGTTCGTGTACAAGCTGCGAAAAAAAAAGCCAAATCAAGTCTTACTTCACTTTTGAGAAGATCATCACAACCTCTTTCTCAGTACGTCGTCCGACTCCACATTACCAAAAGAAGCGATGGCTAGAAAACTAAAAGGCAAATCAGTGCTGACCAAAGGATTAAAAGGTGCATTAGCACGTCATCAAACATTTGAAAAAACCCAAGCCAAATTAGTTAAAAATGCCGAAATATCAAATCAGAATAAAATCAATAAGGCTAAATCAATGAAGACTTCCAAAAAGGAAAAACAAAACAATAAATTAAGAAACTCCATTAAGTCAAAAGGTTTTATGCCTTTTAAAATTGAAGATAGATTATTATTAATAGGTGAAGGAGATTTCACATTTGCGAAATCTTTGATATTGCAAAATTTCCTAATTCCTGAAAATCTAATTGCAACAAGTTTTGATTCTTATGAAGAATTGATCCAGAAATACCCCAATGTTGAAGAAACCTTATCCGAATTGAAAGATTTAGGAGTTAAAGTAATACATCAAGTTGACGCTACTAATTTACCAATGACATTGAATTTGATTTTGAATTCAAAACAAAAAAAGAGTAATAAAAAGGTTAAATTATTTAATGATGATCATAATAATAAGGGAAATTTGGATTACATAATGTTTAATTTTCCACACACGGGAAAGGGAATTAAAGATCAAGATAGAAATATTCGAGATCATCAGAATCTTATATTGCAATATTTTAAGAATTGTAAACAAGTGTTTGAATTGGTTAATGTGGAAGATTTACAAGGATATAAGAAAACCATGGGTAAAATTATAATATCGTTATTTGAAGGAGAACCTTATCATTCATGGGGTATTAAAATATTGGGTAAAAGTGAAGGATATAAAGTGGAAACATCGGGGAAATTCGATTGGGGTATGTTCCCTGAATATCATCATAGACGTACAAACAGTACCAAAGATACTACAAAGCCTGCTGCTGAAAGAGATGCCAGGATTTATATATTTGATGAATGGATTAAACCAGATGATGAAGACGATGATAAAAGTAAAGAGGATGATAAATAATAATAATAATAATAATAATAATAATAGTTATCTTAATTAGGCTGGGAATACTCGTATACAATGGTCTATATAGAATATCTCTTTGGTTAAAGGATCCTTAATTTTATTCAATCTCAACAACGTATTCTTCTCCAGTAGATATTTATCATTAGGTGATAACAATTTATCAAAGGGGTAAATGTTCCCATTTGGTAACTTAAAGGGGTTGTTAAATATACTGGTGATTAATTGTGCATATGGTAAATTTTGACTCAACTTGAACAATTCCGGAGAACAAACAGGGCAATTGTTGATCTTATTGAGGATTTGGTAATAATGATTCGGACCACGATATTTCCTATCCGTCAATATGGTATCTTCTCCTCCTTTATCTGTTTCCATGTTATCCACAGCTGTATTGGGATCCTTAAATGTGGTATTCTCCGCATTATGGTAACACGATTTTGTTTTCAAACTCGATAACCCAGCAGAAAGGTATATGTAAATTGGATAATTCTTGGTAATACCATATAATTTTGTGAAATTCTCTATAAAACATTGTGATAAACTTTCCCATCTTTCATTTGATAATAATTTCTGATATTCTTTAAATTGCACCGAATTGATCATTAATTTGTTGGAAAACGTCAATTGATTAGTATTCTCATCTTGCTCCATGGACCTAAACACCAACAATCCTCCCAAACTCTTGAGTCGTTCTAAATTAGTAACATGATTTACACTGTCTTGTTCGGAATAATTTTCTTTATTCCCATATGATGATAAATTTTCTCTGGAATAATTTATTGCTTCATTAATATCACCCCGTTCAATCAATGTTAAGAATTTACAATAATTGATTTCAAATTCCAAATTCGAACTTATTTTCTTCAAGGCATTTCTATTTTCATTAAACCAAGAAATTATCATGGTTAAATCATGATCTTGTACAATGGATACAAAAACTTGATTAAAATTCTCAAATAAATCATAATCTATCAATTTCATCAATTTGGGGTTCGTCTCACTCAAGTTTTTCAATAATAATAAACCAATATTTGCATCTGTCCTCGTGTTTGATTTCATTAAATAATCAATTATTAATAAATTCGTCTGATCTCTATACCAATTTATCAAATTTGGATTATGTAAATCCAACACTTTATCTGATTCGTCTTCTCCACCACCACCACCACCTCCTCCTCCTCCTGCTGTTGTTGTATTTGATTCATCTTTATTATTATTGCTGTTATTGTCTTGATGTATGACGAATTTTTCCAATTCTTGTAAATTTTCTAATCTAGTTATCAATCTTGATCTAAATTCTTCATCTTTTTTAATTGAATTGATTAATTTTTTTTGGAAAATTTCAAAATTCCTAATTAATTTCTGAATCATTTCTAATTTACTTGATGTTGAGAGGGCATTATTGGCTTTTTTAATCTTGGTTATATCATCTGTTAATTGTTTCTTTTGTTTCTCGATTAATTTCTGTATGTTCTTGAAATTCTTCCTGATAAGTTCTACGGGCACTTTAAACTGAGTTTGATGTGTTTGAATATGGAAGTTCAACGTGGGCTCTGTCATCGTTGGAGAAAGGTTTGGTTTTTGTTGGGTTTAAGACACGGTGTGGATATATTGCTTTATTGAAATTGAGTTATAAGGAAGGGGGGTGGTTGGTGCATAAAGAGGAGAGAGAGAGTCGTGTAAATTTTTGTGTGGTGACATTTGGGGACTGATCCCGATGTCGCACAATGTCG
This sequence comes from Candida labiduridarum, assembly GCA_030572435.1. Taxonomy (NCBI): domain Eukaryota; kingdom Fungi; phylum Ascomycota; class Pichiomycetes; order Serinales; family Debaryomycetaceae; genus Candida; species Candida labiduridarum. Next base: position 84,461 of record JAJLZW010000021.1, read on the forward strand.
CCTGTTGGAGTCGTTATGTGGAGATAGGTTAGATAAATAGATAAGGAGTTACCACACACACAGTAGAAACACTTGCTATGGCGTTGAAATAAGCAAAAAAAATAACAATAGGACCTTAGTGGTTGGTTACATTGTAATGCTACGCTAATTAATTTATTTAGATATTTAGTTAAACATTGTTTAGAAATACAACTAAAAACCACACACACACACACACACACACACACACAATTAACGGACCTGATAATTGTGGTAAGCACTAACTACTCATCTTCAACTTCTTCAATAATTGGTAATTTACCATCATTTTCTTTTTCCCTCTCTTCTTCTTCTTTTGCCTCCTCAAGTGCCTTTTTCCACTCCAATAACAAATCATTAACAATCTTATCAATAGGTTTAATCATTTGCGTAGTTTCATTTCTCAACTTAATATAATCAATTTCCAAAGTATCCAATTCAACTACACCTCTTCCTTTTCCTTTTCCTTTTCCTTGATTTCTCTGTTTTTCTTTCTGTTTTGCTTCTAACATTTTCAAATGATATATGTCATCATTCACCTTCATTTGTTCTTTTAATCTATCCCATGATTGTTTTAAAAGTTGTACCGGATCCTTGACATCTCCTTCTTGCAAATATTTGAAGTTCAGCAATTCGGTAAGAAATGAATTAAGATCTAATAGTTGAGATTTTTTGTATTCATCATATATCCATTTGGTTCCTGACAAAGAAGATGAAAATGAAGTATTAATTTGTTGATGATGAAATGTAGACAGTGATTGTTGCGGTTGTTGTGGTTGGGATGGACTCTGTTTGATGATTGACACCTTTTTGGTTTTGACAGCTCTTCCTTTTCCCATTTTGATAACTTGATTAATAACGATATGAAATTGAGATTGTGATTGCAAATTCAATGTTTGGATTGTGGTTTTGCATTTTTTTTTTTTTGCAAACTAAGTATAGTATATCGATATGCAGCTACCAAGTGGCGCATAAATAAAAAAACAATTTAAATAAAACACATTCTTAATAACTTATTAACAAATAAAATGAACTAAAACAAAAACTATTCTACTCTACTATTATTTTATGCTGATGTTGGAATTGTAGTATCTTCTATAGTAAGTTTTTTGTCTTTGATCAAATAATAAAATTTAGCCAATTGATCAAGACCAAAATCAATTTCATCAACCAAAGGACCTTCATCTCTCAATGGATTATATCTACCATTTGGAGCATAAGCATACAATTTATCAACAAAATGTTCTTGAGCATCATGATGACTATAGAAATGGAAAAAAATAGAATCACCCTTAGTTTCAACATTGGTTTTTTCCCATTCTTCTTGTTCTTGAAGAGTTGGTAATTCTTTAGCTCCTGACCAAACACCAGCTAATGCAGCAGCACTGGATTCAATAGTATGGAAATTCAAATGGGAAACGGCAATACCCACAGTTCCCAATGTAGGATCCTTTTGATAGAAAGTATCGTAGTATAATCCTTTAACTCTGGATAAATTACCTGGGTTAACCAATTTAATATATTCAGAAGCGAATGGATAATGGTAATGATAACCGGTGGAAAAGATAATTTTATCAAATTTCTTGTGGGTTCCATCAGCGAAATAAACTTCACCAGATTCAGGATCAAATCTGTCAATGGTTCCCTTAGCGTCAATTTCATCTACAGCCAAGGCATCATTGATGAATTGAAAAACTAAAGATTTGCTACGTTTAGCATTGGTCACGGATTTAGCCACTGGAATGACATATTGAATAAGATTAGCAGTTGAAATGGATCCACCAACTAATAAAACATCCTTATCGACAATATCTTCAATGTTACGGAATGATTTTGCATGAATTAAAACATTTGGATGCTTAGCATTGTATGCAGCCAATCCTTCAATTTGTGGGAAATATGGCACAGTATAATGTCCATTGGCAATAACAACAGCATCGAATTCTTCTTGATACCATTCATTCTTGTTTGTTTCAGGGTTCTTGTGTCTGACAGAAATAACCCATTTACCTTTGGAATTCTTGGTGACATTTTCCACAGTGGTGTTGGTTCTAATATATTGATCCAATTTTTCAACTTCAAGGAAATCAGTGAATCTTTTTTTCAATTCTTGATGATACAAAAATGGATAAATTGGTCTTGATTTATCAAAATATTCTTCTTCATTTGGTTGATAACTAAATCTAGTGAATCTAGATGGGATATTGGTGAATAAGAATGGATAAACTCCACTTCTTTTCCATTCCAATTCATTTTGTAAATTGTCCTTATTAGTAACAACGGGGTTTTCCTTGGTTGATTTTTCAATACCTTCTGGTAATTCATTTATTGGTTTGACAACAAATGGATCATCGTATTTTTCAGTATCCAAAGTTTCTTGAGGTGGGACATCCAAATCGGCTTCATCAGTATCTTCAGCCCAAATACCACCGGCTTTATCCTTTTGTTCGAAAACAACAATATTAGTAAAGGCTGGATCAGTAGGACGTTTACCAGTACCAATGGTTGAAGAACCATCTTTGGAAGTGTTTAAGAATTCATAAAGGGAACCAATTCCACCTGGACCACCACCAATTATACCAATTGATTTAACATTTAAAGAGACCATCTCGCGAGTAGGTTGTAGTATATGTATATCTGTAAGTTTAGAAGATATGCGTTATAGTTTTTTTAAAAAAATAAAACATGGTTTCCTGGGGAAAATATGACTACATTTATATAGTCATTTGTAGTTGTGGCTCCCAATAATTCAATTAAAGTTCTAACATCAAGGGAGAAATATTTGTCAACTTTTTCTGCCTTGCCTTGCCATATTTGCAATATTAGTTTATCCAAGGAATAAGTTAGTTGATTGTTCCTGCAAAAAAAAAAAAAAAAAAAAACTGTGGCGCATACAAGAGTTTTCTTATTCTACCATACAAATATTTCGCATTGTCAGATGGTGCTGGTGGATTTTTTCTTTAGTTACCGGATAATATGAGTTGATAAAAAAAAACAAAATTGTGGCGGTAAAAATGAAACAAAACGGAAAGAAAATGATTCGCTACTAAATATCGCTGTAATCTTTAGTATCGGGTGATTGTTTTTTATGTAAATAATAACTACTGTTTTACATGTGAGCCACTATTTTTCTATTTCTTATGTGATCTGATGGAATCGTATAAAAAAAAACGAAAAACTGAAAAATTTACAACCGGAGTTTCATTCAGGGTAGCAGTTGCAATTTGTTGAAACCGGAGACCAACTGTAAAATACCGCCATGTAAGTGTTTTATGTACCATTTGAATTTAACATTCGATAATCGTGTTCTGCATTAATCGTAAAAGCTTGAAGACAACATCTTTTCCTTCTTGCTTATCGGACCATGACCCCCGGTTCCCAAATCTCCACATGACTCCACAGAAATTTAGACTTTCGGGGAATGTGAAGAAGAATGTTATTGTCTTTTGTTCAAATGTCTTCAACACTCATCCCCTTAATTACTACATCCACAACTAACTTTCTGAACATCCAAAAAAAAACAACTCTATAATATATTTATTCACGTACTTAATAATAAAACAATATAACCCACTATGACCCTTAACATCCAGTCAACTTATTCTTTGGGAAAGTGTAACCAGCTTGGTCAAAAGTGGTCAAATTAGGATTATAATAAAGATTCAAATGCTCTTGAATATAGTCATATGTAGGATAATCATCAGGATCACAACCAGTATTAATTGCATCAGAAGGTTGGTATAATCTAACGTAATCTACTCTCATTGTAACTGGGAAATGTAAACTGTTCCAATCAATATATGCCCAATTATTTGAAATACCCAAATTCAAAATCAAACTCATTGGTTCTTTCGAAAGTGGTCTTGCCCCAATATTACCATTTGGATGTAATGAAGTGGTATACACTGTCAATGTTGGATCTTGACCAACAAACCAACGCAAATACCCCGTGTCATCGTCATTGAGATATTCGTAACCATAAGTTTGGAAATTATGCTCCCATTCACCAAATTCATACCATGTAACGTTCAACATAGTAGTAGCAGATAAAGCCTGTTGGAAAGGACCACCAGTATATGTATTCATGGTCGTGACAGAGCTGTTGTAAATTTCCACAAAATCATAATCAGGATAGTACCATATATCCATTGGTGCCAATTGTAATGATTGTGAAGCCACACCATTGTTTGGCCTATTGCCCGATGAATCGGTCATAACTTCTGCTTCAATAACATCAATTTCTGGAGCACCTCTACCAACACCTCTATTTGGATGCGATTCACCAGGGCAAGTACAACTGTTTAATCGTTGACCTGGTAAATACGAAATACCATCAGGAGAACTTTGATTGGGAGTTATACCGGCATCACATGAGTTGTATGAATAGGGCCAAACACCATCGGTAGAAGCCAAGTAACCAGGTCTTCCCAAATTTCCCATTGACCACAAACCGGGCCATAATCCTGTGACGTTACCATAGTTTGGTAATCTTGCCGAAATTTCCAAATGTCCTTGTGTATAACACATTTGATTCCAACTTTGAAGCATACCAGACCTATAAAACAAGTTATGGTTTTTATAAGCGTCCATACGCAAGGTCAAAGTACCATTTGCAGTGGTTGCTGCATCAGGATCATACCATTCCAAATCATGAGTGGCATCATAATGAATATCTGGGGCAGTGAAAAATTGATCGTCACCTTCATAGAATGTTCTTCCTTCGGCGTTGAATTCATCCGAGAAAACCAATGGCCATTGGCTTCCGTCTTTAGCAGTTTTGTAAAGGGCGTCTTCTGGAGTATCTGGATCAATCAAGGTTTGTCGAATGGCGCTCAACATAGGATAAGAATAATCGGTTAATATTTCGTAATGTTGTGGACGATAAGGATTTGTGGCTCCTGAATATGTAAGTGCTGGTAAAATGATGAATACTGCCAACGCTCCGATCAATAAGGCGATAAGACCAAGCAAACCACCCAAGGATCGCTTATCCATGTTTTTCAAGTCATACATAAATCTATTCTTGTCGTATTCTGCATCTAGAACTGGATCCGGATTGTGCAAGTAGTCATCGGATTCTTTTTCATCGATGCTTAAAGGAAATGAAGATGCAGGATAACCACCAAATGGACTGAAGTCGGCAGCGTATGGACTATTTGATCTATCTGATAAGGTTGATTCATTGTTGACACTACTGTTTGTGGAATTCCGCGAATCATGTGGACGTGTTTGTGAAGAAGGATTGTTCATTGAAAGTAATGAAGTCGTGGAAACAACTCTGGAACCTGCCAATGAAGGATATCTGTCAAATTCAGTGGCAGATTTGGGGTTTAGTCTGTTGGTGTCGCTGACACTTGAGGATACGTCACGACTAACAACATGACTGCTGCCCAATAATTTGGACTCATCAGAGCTTGAAATGTCTTGGTTTAAATATTGTGAACTTCCACCGTTGGAGTAATATCCACTGTATGCTTGGAAAGGTTTCCCGTATTCAGATTCAGGAAAAGTCGAGGATGCTTGAGTTGTGATATGGTTTGGTTGTTGTGTTGTAGATTGTTGGTGCTGAGAGGAGGAAGAAACAGATCCCGATTCTTGGTCGGCAGCATCGTCCGCAAATGGATTTGTTGGACTGTACGCTGAATTCAAGTCTTCATTGTTATGGTCGCCGGTGCGTTGAGGATTGTTTGATGTCAAGTCCCTCGGTGTTGATGCCATGGTAGAATATATGTACTTTTCTATGCGTGTTTTTTAGTTTGTTTTTGCAACTTGTGCTATGCTTTATCCAATGCAATTAGATATAACACTGCTTTTCTTAGTCTCCAAGAATAATTAGTGGGTCTAGGTATTATTTTCTTAAAATAGATGAAAATATTAATGGTAGAAGAAAAATAAAGGAAAAATTTTCTTCGGTGCCTGGATTAAGAAAAGAAAAAAAAGAAACGAAACAATGACAATTTCTTGGTTCGAGTATAGCGAGTGAATGGAAAGGGTTGTTGGTGATGAAAAGGTGTAGTTGGTGATAGTGTTGGTATTAACCAAAATCAAAGGAACTTGTATGTTTGAAGAATAGGAAGAAGGAAGGAAGGAAAGGACGGTAAAAAAAAAATAAAAGAAAGTAAAAACAGTGTTTAGATAAAGGAGATACCATGCAAAAGTATCATAGACAGAAGCTTAGCCTATGCGGAAAATTTTTTGGTGTGTGTGTTTGTGTGTAGTGCAATGTAAGCGGTGCAGGTAGTGTAACAAAATCAAAAAGGAGTGAAGCCCAGATCTCCCAAACACAATGCAACACTCCAAAAATAGAAGCAAAACAACAAGAATAGCACAACAGGACAACAACATTTATTCGCGACATGCGTACCACGTAAACCGCCCCGAAAAGAAATTCCACGCCCAGCGGTTTGTCTGGTTTCTTTTTTTTTTTCGTGTCCTTTTTTGTTTGTCCTCTTGAAACGAAGCGACCAGAAAACTTTCGGACAACCGATGTCTACTGGCACCCGACGACCGATGTACTGACCCACTGAGCCCACACACCAGCTTCGCCTCTTTATTCCAAATCATAACTTAATCTGTAACTTGCAACCTGGGGGGATACAAAGAAAGTCTCTTCCACATCGCTTTTGTTGGCAGAAGTGAGAACCATATGAAATTCCATGTCCACGTAGCATAATTCAATTGTGATTTTGTCTCATGTATGATGTAAGGTATTGAGTGTAATTTTTTTTTTTTTTTTTGGTAATGTTGCTACTGTTCGAAGGGACTTGACCCTGTGAGACTGCCCCAGAGGCGTTCTATTCGCCCCAGCCTCATTCAGCACGACCTGCCTCTGTCGTCGCGTCTACCCAGACACTTTTCCAAAATTAAATGCCTTGTATCTCTTTTGAGTTAAATTGGTACATCAAATTAGAATAGGGGATTGGCGAGCAGCACAGTTGGACAATACTGAAGAAATCTCAATTACTTACGGCTCATTGACATATCAGCGCAAGGAAAAGCCTTGTGTTGTAAAACTATTTCAAGGAAGCCCCCTTCTCTCCCCAAATACAAAATCATTGAAATTTTGTACAAAACACGAAAAAAAACCAAAAATACCAAAAAAAAAAAACAAGGATCAGGGTGAGCAACAAAATCAAGCAAAACCAACTTTAACCAAAATTTGTTAAGAATTTATTTTTTTTTAAGGAATGTGGAAAAACAGTTGTTTGTGCTATATGGTTAGTACCTTGTTCCAAGGGCTGTCATTTTCTTTTCCATACAAGAATGTTTTGATTTTTTTTAATGTAGACGTGTATGTGTAACTCGTGTGCTGTACAATTCTCCCCAGCAGCAACTCTACCTACAGCACATTTGTAATAGAAGCTGTGCTTTTGGTTTCTCTGGTCCGTCGTGTTTGTACACAAAATTGTGAACGCCTCGCCCACAATAGGGCTATGTCGTGAAACAGGCTTTGCAAAGAAAAGTATACCAATGGACAAAACTCAACATCTGGAATAGGAAACCATGTATACTAATTGGTGCAGCAACTATCTCTGCAAACGATCGACCATCATCATCTTGTATCTTCAGTTTGTTTTGGTTGCAACATTTCACGTAATTAATTGGGAAATGACCACCGCTAAATTTTTGCATCTATTTTTGTTTTTTCTTCTTCCTATTCATGTCACTTTGCTGCACACGATGAAGAAGAGAGGCTATATATATGTATATTAGTATATAATTGCTCTAGGGATACGCTATTAATATTTCGGCGTTCGTGTCAATTCTCTGGTTTTCGCTTACTCGTGCATTGATTTGGATAGTCGGCCATGTCAGATATTTCCTTGTAATGATTTTTCTTCGTCCAATTGGGATGACTTCCGTAGACAATTTCTTAATGGGCTATGGCAATATTCACCGCAACCCATCCATCCATGTCAACCCAAGATACCTTGCTACCTTCCAAGAAATGGAACGCACAAAGAATCATGTATATTTTTGTTAAATTAGATTTAGTAATACAAGAAATTTTCTTGGGCTGCGAAATATAATTTCTTGGATACAGCTTTGCTTTAACAAAAGAAAACATTGGCTACGAAGAAAATAATCGTCATAATGCAAATAAAAAAAAAAAACTGTCCGGTATTATGTAACAAGAAGTAAGTGCCTAATGTTTAACCAAATATATAATAATTTATTTCTCTTTTCTTTCATTTTCTTTTTACTTTCGCTCCTAGTTATAAAAAACATTTAGGCGTTGTTATCACCTTCTTCCTCGCAGGTCATCAATATTTTCACACCTTCGCTTATATTTGTTCTATTTTCACACTATCAATATCAATCATATGAACCATGAAACGAGATTTGACCTATAACTCCCCCAAAATAAGGTTAGTTGATACCAACGGATATGAGGAGAACTTTGAGTTTTCAAACAACAACTCAACAGCAGACATTACGAGTTTAACTTCCAATGACCCACTTTCCCAATCACAGAGAAACCCATTTTCCGACCAATCCAATTCAAATAGTTCTGAGTCAATGCAATTCCAAGTTCCACCGGGACCACTGCAGGAAAGGTTTCGTCCACATAACATTACTTACAATGAAAGCAATTCGGTATTTTCAGAATCACCAAATACAACACAACGTGCCCAATTCCAACCATTATTAAATTCAGATAGACAAACACAGCAGTGGGATGACAACTCTTTCCGATCATCGATGACAAATCAGCCTGCCAGTTACGATAGATATCCCAAAAACGTCCAACCTCCTCCAAGTTTAAGTCGTCATATGCTGCAAAGTTCTTTCGACGATAACTCCCGTTTATCACTGTACACCCAAAATTCCAGCAGTGAATTGCTAAAACTATACGATGGAAATTTCAGTCCCTTTGGTGGGTATCCAGCTTCTTCATTCCCATTGAGTATAGACGAAAAAGAACCAGACGATTATTTGCACAATCCCGACCCAGTAGAGGATGCGGAATACGATAAGAATAGATTTATGTACGATTTGAAAAACATGGACAGGCGATCCTTGGGTGGGCTATTTGGATTTATAATATTGTTGATTATCACTTTGTGTGTATTTGTCATATTGCCAGTGCTAACATTTGCTCAATACAACCCGAAGACAACCGAAGTCCAATACGAGATACTAACTGCATACACATACCCGATGCTCAGTGCCATTCGACAAGATTTGGTGGATCCAGATACCCCAGAAGAAGCCTTGACATGGATTTCCAAAGATGGTGATGAATGGGTATTGGTATTTTCTGATGAATTCAATGCCGAAGGAAGAACATTCTATGACGGCGATGATCAATTTTTCACTGCACAAGATATCCATTACGCAGCTACACAAGATTTGGAATGGTATGACCCCGATGCAGTGACCACAGCAAATGGTACTTTGAATTTACAATTGGACGCTTATAGAAACCATAATTTATTGTATCGTTCCGGTATGGTTCAAAGTTGGAACAAAATGTGTTTCACCCAGGGGAAACTAGAGTTCCTGGCTCGATTACCCGGTTATGGTAATATCACAGGATTATGGCCCGGTTTATGGTCAATGGGAAATTTGGGAAGACCTGGTTATTTAGCATCAACAGAAGGGGTTTGGCCATACACGTATAATTCATGTGATGCTGGTATAACTCCAAATCAAAGTTCTCCTGATGGTATTTCGTATTTACCAGGTCAAAGATTAAACAGTTGTACTTGCCCTGGTGAATCGCATCCAAACAGAGGTGTTGGTAGAGGTGCTCCAGAAATTGATGCCTTGGAAGGTGAAATCCATGGTATTATTGGTAGAGTTTCTCAATCTTTACAAATTGCACCTTATGATATTTGGTATTATCCTGATTATGATTATATGGAAGTTCACAACAGTTCCGTTACCTTGATGAACACATATACTGGTGGTCCTTTCCAACAAGCTGTTTCTGGTGTTACTATGTTGAACACCTCCTGGTATCAATTTGATGAAAATGGGGATCATTTCCAAAAATACGGTTATGAATACTTGAATGATGATCAAAGTGGGTATTTGCGTTGGTTTGTCGGTGATGATCCAACATTCACAATGTATGCGCAATCGCTACATCCAAATGGAAATATAGGATGGAGACAACTTCCGAAAGAACCAATTTCAATTATCATGAATTTAGGTATTTCCAATAGTTGGGCATATATCGATTGGCCAAGTTTGATGTTCCCATCCAATATGAGAGTCGATTACGTCAGAGTATATCAACCAAGAAATCAAATTAATGTTGGCTGTGATCCTCGTGATTATCCAACTTATGATTATATTCAAGACCATTTGAACATCTACTACGATATGAACTTGACAACGTTCGAACAAGGTGGTTACACATTCCCCAAAAACAGGTTGACAGGATGTAGGTAATCTATAGATATATACATTTAGTTGTTGTACATAATCAGATGCAATCTATTTGGATAAATTTCGTTTAGTCTGGCATTGCTTTGTAATGCAGTAAATTGGCCTTGTGAGAGGGTCAAAAAATTCATAATCCCATTGTTTGTTGCAGCTATTACCACTGAATTTGTACCATTCTTGAATAAACCGTCTCGTACCCTGTAATACTCATTCCTTAACCGAATAGCAGTATCCAATTTTGCTTGACGTTCAGCGTTTTGTTTGGCACGGATCTCTTTCTTTGATTGCATCTTTTTATTTTCCTTCTTTGGTTTTGTTAATTTAGGTACCACTGGCTCTGAGGTTAGTTCCAGATGTAACATCTGAACTTGTGCTAATGATAGAAACTGTGTATTCTTTGATGAATCCACAACGCATAATTGGAAATCAGACGGTGGTGGGTTTTTCTTTGAAAAATTAGGCGAAGGTTTCCACACATTAAAAGTTATTTGAATTGACTCCGATGGTGGTTTGTAATCAACATGTTGGGTGTTTAACTTTATTGCCGTAAACACGTCCGTGTAATTGAAATAATGCTTGGATTTAAAATGCAACGAATGAAATATGGGATATGAAACAATTCCCCATTCCCTTGGCCATAGTATGAATCGTGACTTCGACTGACGTATAACCTCCTCATTAGACGGTTCTTCCAATTTAGTTTTTGGTTGAAAATCTTGCACAACATATCCCAATCTCTTCAAATATGCATAAACTTGGTATTTTGCCATGGGGATCGCAAGCAAACAGTACAAGTACTCCAAATCCAATGCCACCAATTTCTTCTCCACATCAAAATCCCCATCTTGGTTCTCTAACCATTGGGTATACGTATCGTTGACTAAATAAACAATCAATGAACCCCTTTCGGCCAAATAAATCGTTTCCAAATTATTCAATCTCATCCCATGTATTTTTTTCCCAATATTTACAGCTTTCCCCAAATCCTTAAAATAATTCCCACGGACTTGTGGCACCAAACAATAAGATTCTTCTTTCATCCATATTCCTAATAATTTATTCTTTGTATGATGACCACGAACGTTGGAAATTGCATCAAACATAGTTTTTTGAGATTCATCCAATGCAGAAGTCTGTATTGTGGTTCCATCTGGCTCAAATTCTTTCTCTCCTCTTTTGGGTATACTAGATTTATTTAGGAATTTCCAATCTTGTATTTCATCTTCCACATCATATGTTTTCTCTGTTTGGAACTTGTTGTCTTCTTCTTCGACGTCGGACATGTTGGTTATAACTCTATCAATCACAAGAGGTGTGTATATGTATGTGTGAGTATGGAAAAATTTCAGTCGTGCCAAATCGTTAAAAAAAGGAAAAAATTAGATTCAAAATGATCCGTAGGTGATATTGGAGACCATTTATTACCATACCCGCAACTAATAATAATGACAGACTCCCCAATAACTTACCAAATACTAGTAAAGTATCATTTCTACTCACATATCGAAACAGAGAAACACCTGTTACTAACATTTTTTTTAAGGCTGAATCAATACTAGATGATTTACTCAACAATATAATTAAACAGACAACTTTGAATAGTTTAACCAACCCCATACCGGCTCCAACAAAAGAGTTTATTGATCAAGATAAAGTCAAATTGAAACAATTGGAAACTTCCAAATATTTCCAGTGTAATAATTGTGGGAGAAATATCGCTGGTGTTCGATTTGCTCAACACATTAATAAATGTTTGGATAGAAAGAGAAAATAGATGTGTAAGAATTGAATGGGATTATATGAGACGTGTGAGATAAATGGGGGGAAGGAGGAATGGCGTTAAGATGGCAATAGCCATGGAGTTTCGGTCAAGTTCCCCAAATTGTGTGTGGTGTTTGCGTTGAGCAAATGAAACTTTGTTACAAAGCCACCAGCCAGCAAGTGTGGTTGTGTGGTTGGACCTTTTGATAGAAGGAAGCATATTTCCAGAGACCCACAGGGTACGGGATATACAAACTAACGTAGAGAGTTATTTACTAGGTAATAAATGGTCCCAACAGTTCATGCTTCAGAAAGGACGACACACAAGGAATTCGCTAAATCAATATAGATCGTATTTAAACTCTCTAAGAACTGACCCATATGAAGGTTGTCTCCCATTTTGAACTCTACAACGATTAGCCAAGATGGCTGTCTACAAAGTATGAAGTAAAATAAAACATAATTTTTACATTAATAAACTGATATAGCTAAATAAAACGGATGAAATTTTGTTCATCCGAAAGGTCAGAAACCAATAAAGAGTTAGTAATACGTCGGGAACGAATTCACCGAACGATTCCAGGCAAAAATTCTTTCCCTGTAATTTAGACCCGCTAATAGTTTCAGTACGTATGGTTAGATATGATTCAAATCGCAAAAAACAATTACTGCAAATTACTCTTGTAGAACTTTGTTTCTTCAATTTGTCAACAACTTTTTTTTTTATTTTTTTCGTTCGCTGTGGGAGTAAGTCACTGGCAGAGGAAAAAAAAAGGTGGTGGTCTGCACATAAACACTTACAACCACTATCTATCCGTTTGTATCCGTTGTCCTGTCAATAACAAAACCCACGTACCTAAATAAGACATCCCTTTGCTCTACTTACTGGGTTATTATAGGATATCCAGTATGAATATATCATTTACAGAAATTCCTGACTTGTACTCCTGCTTTTCCAAAGTTGTATGACATCAAGAGTTAGTGTGTGTAGACGAACTTCTAAAAGCGTCGTGTCCATCTTTTCAAAAAATATGAAAGATGAAATTTTTTTTTTGCTTCACTACTTACTTCCTCTATGTTTGCTTGATTGATTGATTACGTAAAAAAGAAAAAATTACCCACCCTAATCAAAACCACAACTCAATCAATTAATCAACAATAGAAATTTTTCCTTTTTGTTCCATATTCATCTGTTAGTTTATAACAACTTCAGTTCTTCTTTTTTAGTTTCAATTTTTAACATTCCTGATTCAACTGGATTTCGATATGGGTTCGGAAAAAGATATCAAGTCTACACCACCATCCAAGAAGGATGAAGAACCACCGAAATCCATTTTAACCAGAAGTTCATCGCCACCACCCATTTTAAATGTGCCAGATACAATTGTTATCCATCATCCACAACCACAACCGCCACAGCATGAACTGAATATCCCAGCCATAAAACCATCTCCACAAATTATGACTAATCTGGATACTAGAGAAACCGTAATGGCAGGCGGTGCCTATTTGAAAGAAAGATTGGATTCACCTGATTCTATAGGTCATACTTCATCCTTATTGCAGCCAGACAAGAACGAATCAATAGCAAGTATCGATTACACTTTAAACCCACCAAGAGAAAGTCAACATCATAAAGCACCGTCGGTACATGCACATTTCTATGTCGAAGAAACCCTAAGACCAGTGAGAAATAGATCAAGAAGTGGGTCAGCATCAAACAATGGCAACAACTTAACTCCAATCACTAGTCCACAACAAAGTGAACATTCAATGCTTAATAAGGATGCCATTAAAAGTCTGGAAAGTTTAAGAGCAACTTCGGTTTCTTCCGCGGCAAGCAATCAAAGCACACCAAAATCAACCACAGCCAGTGGTGGTGCGAATCCAGCCACATCAACAACATCAACTTCGTCAGCACCCGCAGCAGCCGCACAAGGGTCTGCTGTTGCTACTACTACTACTTCTACAGCACCTGGTGAGCAAAACAGTAATATTGATCCTCGTTTACCACAAGATGATGGCAAGTTTCATGTTTTAATTGGGGTATGTGGTGCGTTATCTGTTGGTAAAGTCAAGTTAATCGTGAACAAATTGCTTGAAATTTATACTGCCGACAAAATCTCCATTCAAATTATTTTAACCAAATCAAGTGAGAATTTCATCTTGCCTGAAACTCTCAACATTTTGGAAAACGTCAAGAAGGTTCATGTTTGGACAGATATTGACGAATGGACAACTTGGAAAACAAGACTGGATCCTGTTTTACATATTGAATTGAGAAGATGGGCTGATATTTTATTGGTGTGTCCATTGACAGCAAATACCCTATCCAAAATCTCGTTGGGTATATGCGATAATTTATTAACCAATGTTATTAGAGCTTGGAATAGTTCGTATCCAATCTTGTTGGCTCCTGCTATGGACAGTCATTCGTATAGTTCTAGTACTACCAAGAGGCAATTGAGATTGATTGCAGATGATATGCCATGGATTGAAGTTTTGAAACCTCTGGAAAAAGTCTTTGGAAGTTATGGTGATATCGGTATGGGTGGTATGACTGATTGGAACGAAATCGTCAATAGAATTGTCATGAAGTTGGGTGGTTATCCTGAAGATGAAGATGAAGATGAAGCTGATGAATCGAAAGATAATATCGATGAATCAGCTATCATTGATGATGATGAAGAGGATGATGACGATGACGACGACGACGATGATGATGATGATGACGATGACGACGACGATGATGACGATGACGACGTCGATGAAACCCAAGATGGCAAACTCCAAGAAGTCACCGATAAATCTAAAGGGGAAACTAACGCTCTTTGATTCTACATTTTGTTTTATTATTAATCTCTAATATTCTTACACATTAATACAAATATAATACTACATTATATTTCATCTTGAAGTTGTCTAATTTTTTCGTCTCTCCAAGATAAATAATCTTCACCAATCAATGTGGAAGTGTCATTGGTTATGCCACTAACTCTTCGTAATTTGTTATTCCTCGCCTCGTGATCAAAAAAACTCGGTCTAATCTTTATAGGTGACAAGTCAAATGGTGATGAATTGTTCTCTTTTCCCATGACAATGGTTGCAAAATCAGATGTTCCAGAAGACGAAGATGAATTGTTGTCACGTCTTGTCGGAGTGATATGTTTGACATTATGAAATGTAGATGGTTTCAATGGTGAAATCAACGGTTGTAAACTAGAAGGTGGTTTGCCCAACATGGAATTATTTCTGGTTGCTTGCAATGGGCTACTTTGAGATAATGTGGACGTATTATGCTGAATTGTAGCATTTAATGCATTTGTTAATCTGATCGTTGTCGGGTTATTAAACGTTCTTTCTCTTCGGTTCCATTTGGTAGTGGGCGATACATTTTTCGTAACCCGTTTTGAAGCAGGACGAATCATCGACGGCGTAGGCAATTTCTGCTGAGCGGTGTGTGGTGCTGACAGTTGTTGTTGTTTCCTTGGGGATATGGAATCATTCTTCAGAACACTTCTCGAAGTGGATCTGGAAGTTGGTCTACTACCATTTGGCTTCTTATGTTGCTTCGATTCGAGTACCAATATCTTTTCAAAAAAATCTTCACCGTTGATACACAATGTTTTCTTATCCAGCTGAATGGCATTGTTATTGTATTCACTGATTCCTTTCTTCAACGCATCTATCAAACGTGGCATATTCTTATTGATCCTTTTTCTGATTTTCTCTTCATTAAGCAATATCTTACATGAATTCTTACTCAATAAACGCGATGAATCCTTACTTGACTCAACTAAAAATCCTTGATCTTGTAATAGATCATTCAACTCATGATAAATCTGGAAAATATGCTCCTTTTGGCCAAATTCAACCTTCAATTCTTCCAAATATTTTTCATGGTTATTCAAAACTTGTTCCTTATCTTCTTCATTATCATTTGAGTAATTGAAATATTCAAACTCTCGTCTCATCTCTGGTGAGTAGTACATTTTATCCCAGAATCGTTCAATTTCTTGCCTGCTATCAGATATAAAACTTTCAATAAACTCAGATCTTCTTATGTACAATTTGTTCAACTCCATTTTAAAATTCAACAAGGACAATTCACTCAATGAACTGTTTTTGGAAAGAAAATTTGAAATGTATTCTTTTGATTCACCCAATTTTTCCCATAAGGAATGACATTTAGTGGAAAATTGATCCCATTCTTCTTGCCTGAATTCAATTGTCTTATTCAACAAGTTCTGGAAACCAATCAAGAACTTAATATTCTCGTCGCCCAACCCAAAATTCTCAGGAGCACTAAGGATATAATTTAATGTTTCTATGTCCAAATATGCCTCGTTATTGGGCAGATCTTTTTGCTGTAGCTTGAGGAGTTGTTCATCTTTAACTTGCAACGTGTTGATATAATTAAAACATTTTTCAATGATTCCAACTATGGTAGATTTTCTCGCTTCTATTTCAGTTCTGCAACTTTCCGTTTCTTCTTGGATCGAAGATATTAGCTCTTTGTTGATCTTTGTAAATCTTAAACCTCGTATTATCCTTACCAATTGGTAATTTATATCTCTTAATTTGATGAAATCGTCTTTTTGGGAGAGTTCCTGATGCTCGTTCCCTTGCTCTTGTTCTTGATGGGTCCTCACAGAACTGCCTTGGTTATTTTTTAATGGACTTGCAAGTATAAAAGCTGTGAACTTCTCTTTCCTGTGATCGTTGGGAATTTTTTCAACATTCAATTTTTTCACGAGATCCTGAAATCCCTGTAGTATATTAGCATGATACTCCGCGTCTGCTCTATTCGGTAATGACGATAGGAGATTACTATTTCCGTCTTCACCAATCAACTCACGAACTTCTGCGTATTCCAAATTGGCACTATTAAAATCCTTGAAAATTTCCACGAATACCGTCAACACTTTTAAAAATATCTTGTTCAATCGACTTCTCTTCTCTAATAGACTCAATGTAGGTATACTGCTCAACATGTAATTCAATTGTTCTTGCTTTTCAATCCCAAGGGTTGTATTGCTATCCATAGCTGTGATCTGATTTAGTATTTGTTGCTTATATCCATCTTCAAACATCTGTCGATTATCAAACACCAATCCCTTGTTGATCAACTGTAAATTCTTGTCCCCCTTTGTATCATTGATCATGGATAATATTATCCTTATCTGTTGTCGCAACCATTCCACTTCATTTTCAATATTTGATTTTTCACGAGTGAGATTGGTCATGAATGAATGGATTGAGTCTTGGACTGTTTTGAAAATCTCTTGCTTTTTAACTAATGTTTCATTCGCCGAGTATCCTATGACTTGATATATATTGTTAAGTTCCACAATCGTTTCATTTATATTGTTGGCAATTTTATCAAATTGGTTGTTCTGTTGATGTTCCTCTGGGTCTACCTGTGTACTACTATCATTCTCATCATTATCATCATTATCGACGGAGTGCTGAATGGGCAGCTGCAGGGCCAGATGTTGCGGCACTGGCAAGTTTATTGTGTTTCGTTTCACTGGTGTGCTCTGTAGTGTATTCATCATTATAGGATATGGAATGGTTGTTGTTGTTATTACCGTTGTTGATTTTGCAATAGATGGCGATGGAGTTGGGGAGCTGCGTAAACCTATCATGTTTATTAAATATGGTATTTACGTCTACTAGGTTAAGATTTTTTTTGTTAGAATTATTTTTTTGGTGTCATTATTTTTTTTTCGTCTTTACCGGTTATTTACTTTTTTCCCAAATCCGGAATTTCAAACGGCGCCCCATTTAATCACGTGACATATAAGCATTGTATATATTGATTAATTTGATTCTACATAATCTAAATGCTCTGTAACTGGTTTTTCAAAATCTTCAACTTTACTTTCTTCCCTTCTCGGCATATTTTTTTCGATTTGAACGACTTTCCAAGGTTTCCAAACTGGAGTAGCACTGAAAATAGCATCCATTTCTTCCAACGTTCTGCCAGATGTTTCTGGGTAAAATATGTAGATCATGGGTGCAATCAAGATATTGATGCAAGCGAAAATGGTGTATGTGTAGTACGAAATATTCTGGAATGCAATTGGCGTAATCATAACAACAAGGAAATTGAAAACCCAATTACAACTAGTAGACAAAGCATTGGTTTGGGCACGTAATGATAAGGATGCAATTTCTGGAGGATACAACCATGCACCTCCCAAATGGCTAACCGCAAAGACACTATTGAAGACAAACAAAAAAACTGTTGCGGCTATACCTGCCTGAGTTCCCCCACCGTTCTCGGATCTTTGTTTATCCGCCTGCCAGGTAGAGATAGTCAATGCCATCATGCTTAAAGCTTGTCCTATTGCTCCCCAAAATAACAACTTTCTTCTTCCCACTCTTTCAATGAATAGAATACCAAACAAGGAGGCCAAGAAATATTCAGTACCATTACATGCGGCTAAGATTCTGGAATTGAATGCACTCAAATGAAGGTACCTTTCAAAGATCGTTCCGGCGTAATAAGTGATTAAGTTGATACCCGTGATTTGTTGGAAAATCTGTACAAAACAGGCAAGACACAAGCGATGGAAATTTCTGGTGGGTCCTTGTTTTACCAACTCACGAAGATTAAATCCGACATTTGCTTGCGCTTCTAATTCTATAGCACTCTGAATTTCATTCAATTGATTGGTCACTTTAGGATCGTTTGCTGGGACATTGTAGATTGCCGAGAACACTATTCTAGCTTCCTGGGGCTTTCCTTTGGTCATTAACCAACGTGGCGACTCTGGCATCTTGAAAATAACTGTAAGAAGAAGGAGTGGAAATATGGTTTGGATGATAATGGGGATTCTCCATGAAATTCCCTTTGAATCATTGTCTCCAAGGAAATAGAACCCAAAATCAACCCAATATGCTATGGCAATACCAGCGCTAAATTTTGTTAGTATTGACGTTGTTGCTTAAACTAAAAAACTCAAATAAGACATACGTTATCAAACTTCCCTATTGTCAAGTGTTAGTAAGGACTGACTGCGAAATGCGCGAAATGCGCCAAAAAAAACAAATAATCGAAACAATAAATCCGATTCTGTGATACATACCATCATCATGATATTTCTACCTCTAGTGGAAGCCTTTGATAATTCCGCTTGCCAAACAGGGACAGTCGAAGTCATGAACCCAGTTCCAATCTAGAAACGCTTAGTTAGTAACAAGATCCCCCACGCACATCTAGTCAAGCAGAGGCACACACACACACACGTACGCACTCTTGCTCAAATAGAATTCTTTTGAATGCACATACCCCAGTGAAAACTCTAGCAATAGCCAAATGCGTAACAGTATACGCAGTGGCTTGAATCACTGCTCCAATAATAACAATAATACACCCAATGAACATACACTTGATTCTTCCAAGTTTGTCTCCAAAATAAATAGTCATCAACGCACCGACAAAACATCCAATTTCATAGATGGAAACAACAGCACCGGTTAATGTAGCAGCATGCAACGTATCCCCCAGGATAGACGGGAATGTCTTTTCAAAATCAGGCAAGGTTAACAAGCTCCCCATCAACAGTTGATCATACCCAAAGAGAAGAAATCCAACGCCACTAAAACAAGCCACGGCAATGTTTAACTTCTTTCCTTGGAATCCTAAGAATTTATGGATCTGCTCACACTTTCCATCATATTCGTTTTGTGACGATCCGTTCGATTTAAACGAGACAGCTTCTTTCTCCGAAGTCATTGTTATTGGAAATATTATTCTGATATTTTTGTCCAACTTGAAAAAAGGGTGAAGACTGGAAGGAGGGAATAGAGCCTAATATTTATACCCCTTTCATGAACGTATGAGTTCGAAATTTCATAGGTGGAGATGGACACGGCAAAACCTTGTTTTTTTTTTTTAATTTTCATCTGTGGGGAACAATAACAATGTAATTAATCCAGCTAGTTGCTCTCGGGAGGAAAAGCGCAATCAAACTTTTCAAATGACATCATTTATGCCAAAGTGTCACACGTCAAAATATTTTTTTTTCCTTATTTAATCGCCCGATGTCAGTGGGGGAGGGGGACGTGGAGGGAAGTGGGGGGAGAGCCGGCACATTGTTAATCCGAGTTAAGATTTGATGCCGTAAGCAAAAAGTTGTCTAACAGTAGTAACACCATGCGATAACATGCAAGTTGGTTACTTTGGTATTTGGCATCGAGAAAAAAACATCTTAAAGATCTATTATGTAAGGGATCCTCGGTGATCTTGACCATTGGTGGACATTTTCCAGACTTAAGTGTCACTCTTTGCTGATTCATTCATTCATTCCAAGAAAGCAACTAGATCTTGGGTGGCAATGAGAAACCGTCCCCTTTTTATATCTTGAAAAATAAAAAAGAAATTCATAAAGAGCAATATGAAGTTCATTAAATACCTTCGGGAATAATAGGACATTCAATAGTTGGAAAGCAGCCACGAAGTTGAATGATGGAAAGCATGCTGATTTTAAGAACTGGCGCAAGGCAGGAAAAGAAAAGCCTGTTTGGTAGCCAACTAAATATGGCCCCCTTTCCTCACATTTTCTCTCCTTTTCGTCAGCGACGCTTCATTATTTTTTTTTTGCTTTTTCTTGATACAGCAAACAGCAACTTGTTCGAGGTTGTTTTTAGGAGTAATGCAAAAGAAACACCACAAAATTACCTCTTAACTGGTCTCAGCTTTGGTAATTGTTTATCTAAAGTATGTTGAACTTGTTTTAAGCGGGTATAGCAGTTTTTTGGCGGGTTTTACTGAATTGAGATAAACTTTAGAAATAGTTGACAGTGGAAACCAAAAGAATGAACTAGAAGAATCTGCCTTCCAGACAAAAACAGATTTTTTTTTTAATCCAGCACAGACAAGACATGAAGTCCTAATGCAGGTTATAAATGAAGTGTATTCCACACTTTGACATTTTTCTTCACCTTCTGCAGTTTGTATCAATTTATTTGGCATAATACTCGTTCATTAAGAAAACCTGTGCTGGGCAAGACAGAAAATTTTGTCAGTTAACCAACCATCCTTCTACCAACCATATTCATTCCTTATTTAATTTTCTGCTTTCGATACTTATTAAAGAGAGGAGCTAACATATCGTTGTCTAAGGTTTGTTACACAAGGACTTCGTGTAAAAGAACTAAAATCACTTAGTCAACAGACCCTCAGACCCTTAAAAATTCCAGAAATCGACAAAGAACCCCCAAAAACTCACAAATCATACAAAGTCATACTTCAGTTTCTGTTAGGGTCTTCCCATTCCTAAGAGGTGATACAATAGAACAAGATAGAGCCTGAATGCCTAGCCAAGCTAAATATTGTTTCCTCGTGTTTGCCATAACTGTGGAAGTCGAAATTGAGGAAATTTTTGAAAATGGTTCCTTTCATTGTTCATTCGTTCTTGAGCACAAGCATTATATATTTGTTAAGAAGAAGCACTTGATATTCTAGAGGGAAATGCTCAATAGACAGAGTTTTCTCTATTTAAAAAAGAATAGTTGAGTCATTTATGTCTAAAGCAAAAGAGTCTGATTATCAAGGTCTCCCAATAGGACCAAAAGATTTCAAGTTTGGAACAGATCTAGAGGACCACTTTAGCAAACTAGACAGGACCTATTACAAAGTTGTTAAAATTTCAAGACATGCTAACTGGATTTTCAA
Source organism: Candida labiduridarum (assembly GCA_030572435.1). Taxonomy (NCBI): domain Eukaryota; kingdom Fungi; phylum Ascomycota; class Pichiomycetes; order Serinales; family Debaryomycetaceae; genus Candida; species Candida labiduridarum. The sequence continues at coordinate 106,320 of JAJLZW010000021.1, forward strand.
CGGTTCAGTAGGTAATACTTTGTAGAGTTTTTATATAGATACCATCGAATAGAAATACATATTTGTTGATTAATCAACCACCTAACGACACTCTGAACCCATATTTGAAGGGCTCTACTTACAACTGTGTACTATAGTTATCAAGTCCAATAGTTGCTCAAACCATTTGGTATGGAAAAAATTTCGTTCAGATTCAAAATCAGGGAAAATTGGATTGAACTTGGAGAAATTTAGAAAAGTTTGAAAGCTGTTTATGGCCAGCCTAATTTTGGGGGATTCGAGAGCGAGAGAAATTCCTTTTCCTTCTTGCTAACCCCCTAACTTCAATGCATCTGTAACCTCTGCCTATACGTACAATACATAATTATCTAATAACTCTTGATGCATCAATTCTATTGTCTATACTGATTTCCGATTTATTTGCTTATTTTTTCTTTTTTGTTCCATCTGAACTTAATTAAAATCTATTTTTTTTTCAGGATTACATAAGAAGTTTAGGATATTTGCATAATACATTATTATTGTCGTACAAAAGTATATTATGGTATTCAAACCACAAAGATATCGTCGAAAGAGAAACTACTGGCGGTTCTTTCAATAGGTATATTGAATTAAACATGGAAATTGTTTTTCATGGCTTGCTATTTCTCTTGTCCTGTTCCTTTTTACTTCTGTGAATTTCTTTTCTAATCTCCCCCTCCCTCCTCCACCTTGAACGGTGTAATTAGTAATGTGATAAAGTACCCAACATAAACATTTTATGTTTGACACAAAAGAGGCTAACTGTGATTAAATTTCCGTTCTAGCGAAATTGATCCTTTTCCATTGATATGTCGAACTATGGCGTTGACATTTTATATTTTTTTTTTTTGCACCCAAGGGTTTCTTATTTTTTCTTCTGTTGCGCAGAATGTTTATTTTTTTTATCTAGTGTTCAAATGACAGTTTTGATGATTATATCGAGTTGACAACTGGAGATCTAATCTAAAAAAGAACGATGGTTGTCAATCTATTACAAAGCAAACTAATAAAATATCATAGTAAAATAAGAAGGGACTTTGTGGTAGGTCAGAAATAGGATTTATAATTTGAAAGGACAAAAGTAACCATTTTCAATTGCGTTGGGTATTGTTTTAATTATTAGGCAAAGACTAACCACAACAAAATGATATGATTTTGAAGTAATTGTTTGCAGTTTAGCCGCTTTTAATAAATAAATTAATGAGCTGGCCGGAACTTGAACCTGTAAAAAGAGTTTCCCTTTCTGAAAAAGAAATTCTTGTGAAGTATAGTTTTCGTGTGGTTATGCAAGAGATATTTCTACATGTTTTCTTGAAAAAAGTAATCCAGGTTGCATACAAAACTGTACTCCTTGATGAAAGATTTACAGCTTACGATTATGTTTCCCCCCTTGTTTGCTCTAAATTAAATCTAGAACTAGTAGAAATTGTAATAATGTTTTACAGGCACGATAACATATCCGAAAATAGAAAGTTTGCTAAGTTTTAGACTCCGAAATTTTTGAAAGTGCCTGTAACACATTCTTATGTGAACCCGGGCCATTCCACAATTTGATCCCTTCCATTGTTCCTGTTTTTGATAGCAATGTCACTGTTTCATTAACGTGTTACAAATTAGGGGGTTGTGGAGTTGTGAGCTTTTTTTTGTTTCGCAGTTTTTTCCTTCACCTTTGTGATAGTACCTGATGCAACCAAGTTCTCCAAAAATAGATTCACGAGCCAGCTATAACTCATAGGTGTAAATCCTTCAAGGCACAATATCCAACAACACCATCCTCCACAAAAAAAACCACCCGACAACAAAGGGTGTCAGATATACTTTGGTTCTATTCTTCCCAAGAGTACTACGAAAAGTTAATTGAGAGATGGAGGGGTTTGCAGATTAATCAGACGTGCAGTTTAGTGTTTTTTTTATAGAACTAGCTTCAAGAGCTGTTTAAGCAAGTAAACGTCAATGCAAATAAAGCAGATGCCAAAGCAATTTACATTTTGATCCAGACATCAAAGGTTTTGCTAAAAAAAGAAATTGCCAAAACCAACCAGTTGTTGTTGTTTCTGTTTTGGGGGACGATATATGGTCAATACCAATTCAAGGAACGGGACAAATGTAACCCTTCAGCCAGTAAACCAAGTAGCAATAATACTGAAACATTCTAATTGGAATCCAATATCTTTCCCTTTGCCGTCCTTTTTGTTTCTAATTTGCTGGTTCAGCGGCGGAAAGAATATCGTTAAGTTTTTCGTAGTATTCACTCTCCACCCCCTATATTTAGTTTAGGCGGCCGCCAAATAAAAAAAATTGAAAATCCTCGCCTGTGGTGCTACCAAACGCAAGGGTTTGGCTCTTTTTTTTTAAGCACCATGTGCCACAAAATTATTGCTTGGATATGCCAAATTGAGAGTGGGAATTACATTCCAGGACATGATTCCGAAAATTAGTTCCTCCAGCTTATAACCCATGTATTCCACAAATGTTTACATGGTATACTGTTGATGCGTATCATATATGATAACGTAAATAGATAGCTTTCGTGCATATATTAGTTGCATGAAGAATTTTATGCCAATGTGCATTGAATTAACTAATTTTTTTTTCTTCCTTTGTTTTCGAAATGTACCTATCCAATTGAGGCGTTTGATAACCACCGATCTATTGAGTTCTGCTTTAAGTGTATCTCCTTATCAATTTTATTAATTACTTAATTCAACAAGCATAGGAAAAAAGGAAAGTCATCGCATGTTTGAAATCATACTTCCAAACTAAAGGGTTCACATGTGATGTTCAAACGTACGACCTAAGAATTATGTGTATAATAGCATTTATAACATAACTGGTCTAGAAATGCATTTAGAGGAGTCAAAGCTGCATCTGTCTTATTTTACGCACCCTGTGCATGTCAGTAAGTATATGAAAACGCACGGATAACTTCTAGAGCAAAGTTCCAGAAACATGAGTTGACCAGATGTGATGTGCGATATACACTAAAATTCTCTCTCAGGCGTAAATGCAACAAAAATGGATTCGAAATTAAATCCGAATTAATAATCAAAAGACAAGCTGAAGTGTTTCAACTTGGAATGTGAAACCACAAACTTTATTTGGGGGGTATTTCTGTGACTATCTTGGGAAACAATAAAGTACAACAAAGTTGGTTCGTTTTTTTTGTCTCTTTTTGTTGCTTGTTTTGAGATATTTCTTCGAGTACGTCGCACTCTAGTTCCGTTTTGGGAAGACCAGCAACAACACTATAAAGATTGTGACAAAAACAAAAACAAAAGAATGTCCAAACTGACATGTACAAATTGCACAAAAGAACATTGGCAGGAGTTGTGTATCAGGGGGTCGACAATACTTTCAATATGTGTATATGGAATCAGCTGACTTCTAGTGAGGAACGCAGAAGAAAAGGAGATGAAATATGGCAATACAGATAAAATTCCCCATGTTGTTGACGCACAATATGTGGATTGGGTTTTTGCAACTATTCCGTAAAAAGAAAAATTCACACATCCTGATAAGGCTGAGGAACATGTCATGACTACGCCTGTCAAAAAAAAAAATTATATCGGCAAAAGCAAGAATATGTTCTATTTGTGATTAACCCCCTCAATGTTCACTGATGAGCAAATCTCAAGGAGCGAGCAAAACACGGTGCAGCATTGTTCAGCTTTTTTTGTTAATGGCATTATTTCTCACAACCTGCTGTATGCGCAACATCATAATCTGCTTATGCAAATGCAAAATGGCGGATTTGACGCAAATAACAGCTGTTATAATATTATTAAGGTATCCTCCGATCTTTTGAGAAGGGTGACAGAAATATAATATTTTAGATAGAGATATTATTTTTCTATGATTTATCCGAGGCAAAACCACATAATGGGGGGTGGGCGTAAAGAAATCAAGCGAAACCTATGGAACAATGAGAAATATCAAGTGATAATGAAAAGCTCAACCACAGTGTGAAATAAAAAAAATAAAGCAAAATAAAATAAAATAAAATAGGAACTAACACAGAAACTAACACAGAAAACAAACGAGAGAGAAACTGTACACAAAGCAAATGGCCTCCGTTAGCCTTAAAAGCTTTCATAATGAAAGACCATCAAGTTCTAGCCAATTATAGTCAAGTTTAAATCCATTTCAAACATAACGGATGAGAAAAGTGAATTTCGATCGCAATCATACTCCCTTTCTTTTGAAAAATGAAAAAGAAAATCATTCTTTTTCTAGTAGCGGTTATTTTAGGGTTGGTTACATTAACCATATATGGAGTGACAATTTCACAGAAGGGATCAAAACATCTCAAGATATTTCATTGGCTCAGAAGTGCTTTTCTTATTTTTGCTCTCTCTCTCTCTCTGAAATTCAACAAGAAAAGCTTCTGTTTACCGCGGGAGGTGGAGAAGATGATGGGACTACCAGCTGGTAGATTCAAATTCCTCATCCAAGTAGGGTACTCCTAAACAAAAAATAAAACAAGACTATGAAAGTAAAAGCGCATTGAAAAGTTTATCAAACAACAATTGTCCATTCTTATCAAAGCCAAAAAAATAACAATAATGAGAATCTCCCTAGGGCAATAATAGTTTAGTTCTTTTTCTTGGTCGAGAAAATCACACTCACACACGCACACGCACAACAACCACAATTGCTTTGGTTTTTTTTAATTTTACTTTCTGCTTTTAAAGATTGTTTTGTCTGCCTGTTTGCATGCAATACGAAGCGTAACAGCAAACTTAAAGAAACTTAGCTCCTGACAAAAAAGGACTAATCTGAAAACGGGCAACTGTTAACCTGTGCATGATCGATGATAATGGTTGATGGTGGGAGGGGTCTAGGAAGGATGATTTTGGGGGAATTCTGTTACCCTAGTTGACTCTTGTATGACAACGTGACCTAAACCAATTAAACACAAGAAAATCATGTAGAAATTTAAAAAAATAGTAGTAGTTAGAGCATGATGAGGGACGTTGGTCATTCTTCCGACTCTAGATAGCGAACCCGCAAATTCATATCCGGATTTTCATTTTGTGAGAATTAAGTTTTGCATAGGTTATAATACTTCATGACTAGGGTTTGTTTTCCGGGATATTGTAATTCTGCTTTATTTGCTTATTTTGTTTAAAAAATAATAGAAACGTTCCACAAAGGAGTCCCTCCATATGAGTGTACTTGACGTTCTGATAACCATCCGCCTTGATGTCGTTCATATAAAGTTTAGTAGCCTGTTTAGCGCAACCAAAAAAAAAAAAAAATAATTGCTGCAATACTCAAATAAGGAGTGAAACTGTAAAACAAATTGAGAAAGAATCAACGAGGAACCAGGAAAAAGGGGCGGACAAGGTTCGCTTGTGTCCATTTTTCTATTACTGGTTTCGACAATCTATACCCTCATCTTTTGTGCATAATTCAGCCCCGAAGTATTGTGTTTTTTATTGTTTCACCCCATCGAGTTCTTTTCGATCGAAATCTCTTACATATCTCTGACTGCAAAAAAATAATCAAAACTGGAAAAAAAAATATTGATCACATTCTTCCGCCCCTCTTTAAAATGCTTCCATGGTGTTCCAAAGGGGGCGTCGAGACAGAAGAGTGAGAACAACTGAAATCTGGACCAAAAAAAAAAAATCTAAAACTAAAACTAAAACCGAAACCACAATCAAAGTTCAGCCTAGAGTCTTGCATTTGTCGTTGTTATGTGAAATTGGGTACGTGTTTTTTGCTTTTTGCGAGGGATTATCGTGGCCTCATCTGATGGATAAAGTGCTATGGATACTTTGTGAACTTGAAGAGGAAATAAGAATGGAAAATTCATAATTTGAAGGACATAACCAAACTCTAAATGCGCAAGTCGATGAGGTTAAGTAAGTTTAGCCGAATGGCAATTTTAGCACCTTTCATAATCAGGATAGATTCTTTTAGTTGTACAAATGACAATGTGACCTTTTCTCGGAAGTTTTCTGCCTTTTACTTTTAATTCTTCTTCCAAGTCCTGTGTACGTATTGTGTGCTAAATTTGTTTAGTAAGAAAAAAATTCTAGAAATGTAGATATTACACTAAACTACGATTTATTGTGGTATTGTTCTGGGAGTAGAGTTGATTGTGCATGTACAGCAAGGTAAAAATTAAGTAACAAAAAGTAACAAAAATGAAAGGAAACGAAAGACCTCTGGTTATTGTGTGGTAGTTTTTTTTTTTCTGTATAAACCATAATAATTTGGGGTTATAATTCATTACTAATGAGTGAGGAAGGAAAAAAATTTTCCTTGTGAAGTCTATATACAAAAACCAAATATAAATATCCAATGTCTTTCCCAAATTAATATTTTTTTTTAAAAATGGATCTAGAATAGAAGCTACAAGTCCTATTGCTATTCATATCACATTCACTGACCCATTCGATAATATTTCTGCATCATTGCTATTGATACCGGAATTATTTATTAATTATTTGTTCACGTTCTTCAAATTATTCAAATTATTCACTAGGATATACCAGTTGTAATATTTGATTTTATTCGATCTTGCTTATTCATCCGGAGACACGTTCCCTTCTTTGCTACATCGTATCAAGTCGCATCCCTGACATCTAAAACGGTTATCAATAATTGAGTCGTTTTTGTTTATCGTTGTGGTCACACCTTTCTCGGTTTTTAGAATCTAAATTGGATACTTCCGTGTTCCCAATAGTCATTTCCGGGGCAAACACAAAGAACAGGATTGAGCAAACATTTTTCCTGGTTTAAAACCGAGCGGTATTTTTCTTTTTTTTTTGCTGCTGCTTTCCCGACTGGTTGACATTGCACGACTAGCTGCCGCTTTCCATCTGATCTTCGGGTAATAGCCAAACCAAATTTACTTCCGAGGCAAATACACAAACCGGTATTCTACTGTCTTTCAAAATATTTGCACAATTTTTTGCTTGAATTTTTTTGGTGACATATATATAGTACCTGTTCTGCAAAGTTGCTCATAGAAATCAGAAGACTTTTTTGAAACACCCTGCCATAGTCACTCACCATTATAATATCCTCACCCACACTCATACCCATACCCACACTTACCATGTCCGACGATCATTCCACACCTCAACTACTTAAGAAGAAAAGAGTGGGTAAGGCTTGTGACTCCTGTCGTATCAAGAAGACCAAATGTGATGGTAAGAAGCCGTGTAATAGATGCATCTTGGATAATAAAATTTGTGTGTTCACAGAGAAAAAGAAACCAAAGGAAAAGAAACATCCATTAGGATATGTGGAGTTATTAGAAACCAGATTAGACATATTGACCAAGCTGTTTGAGAAATTGATCACCTTATCAAGACCACACTTGCAATTCATCGAGGATATAGTCGCCGAGACAAGTTTAGAGTCTCCGTTGTCTTCCACCGAAGATAGCAGCCAACAAATGGATGTATCAGATGATGCAGAGAATCAGGTGGTGCCCATCAATAAAGTTGTTTGCTACTTGATTAATCAGAAAGGATTATTAAAGAACTTGCCTGTTGAGTGGGAGCAAGGTGCAATAATAGCTGCGAATTACGATTCAAACAACAATTTAGAAGAGTCCTCAAAGCTTTTTGCTGAGCATAAACTAGAGCATTCTACTGCCACGTCACCAATGTTATCTCCAACGCTGCTTAAGAGAAGAAATTCTAAGAAGAGATCTCTCAGCAAGCTGCAGGAACAGTCTTCCCAACCAGTGGAGCAAATACAAGAAGATGAGCTCTCACCGGAAGAGCTGTACTTTCCAACCGATGGTCCTTTTTTAAAACGTGAGCCAGTGTCACCTCATTTCAGTCAATCTAGCAACATGTCATCGCAATTCAACCATAACCACAATCATGACCATGACCACGACCACCACGCACATGCACAATTCTCCATAACAGGATTCCACCCAAATTTTAGTGCTCATGATGGGAATGTTTCTGACATCGACAGCGATTCATCAAACAAAGACAATGGTAATAACTCGGATTCTGTCTCACCTCAAAACATGACAGACTATCGAACGTCATCATTATTTTCCAATTCTGCTGACATGCCAATAATAGGGAAAACCGCTTCATTAACGTCATTGACTAATAAATACGAGAAACATACATTATCTTCACCTCAATCTACCACTGCTCCAAGTTCCATATTCACCAACAGTAATGCCGATCCAGTGTTAGCTACTTTGAGAAGATCCTCGTCATCGCTTTCGCAAAAAACCATGTGTTCTGCTTCGGGCATCCAGAAATCGAAAAGTAGCGTTCACAAACCACCCCATCACCACTCAAGAGTTTCGTCCTTTGATAAGAGAATTGAAAGCTCGAGCATACATTCTACAACTAATACAAATTTCACATTTGACAATCGATACGAGGAACTAGATGATACACAGGGTAACAGTGTTGGTTTTAATAACTACGTTGCTCCACCATTGCCTCAACCTCCAAGTCCTTCTGATTCTAGTGTGGTGTTCAATTCTTTGGGTAGCCATTTGAACGTGAACGCTACTTCTACTCCTGCTACAACAACCGGTGGTGGAAGCGGATTAGATTTATTGGCGGATAATTCGTTTGATCCATTCTTTAATAACAACAACAACCCTTTCACTGGTAAATACCAAATGGGCTAATCGTATGTTATCACGTTGCTTTTTTTTATTCTTCATCTGTCTTTGTTTCTTCCTTCCATTCTATTTTTGACGTTTGTATTTACTATGTATTTAATAAATTTTGCTTCGTAATGCCTTTGTACGATTTTCAACAAACTCGATACTTGTAGACTGAACTACTCACAATTGATTAACTGCCGCTGAGCGTACTCTCTATTAAAGCTTTAATTAGTAAATATTATGTAACTTTAATTGTGGTTACGATATGACACAAAAGAGGAAATGGAACGCAGAAGCATGTGGAGGACGGTACTGGTGCTTGTACTTGGGGCATAGAAAGAAAATTGGAACCAGCTACGTACATACTTCCCGGAATAAGACCAAATGGGATTCCTGTTGCAATATCAGCCGACTCCTTAAATAAGCGCATGTTGGGTTTCATGGGTGACACATTGGGGATTTTGTAGTCCCCCCATCAACTGATCATTTGACAAACTTCCGAGCCAGAAGAAAGATTAGGCTTAACGAACGATGAAAATTACTAAGTATTATATTTCTCGCACCCATACCAGCCACATGCATGAACCGAAAAGATTAGCAATTTAGATGAAAGTTTATTTCTTTGCTTCTTGCTGTCTTCCTGACTTTGTTTCTTGCTGTCTTCCAGTCTTCTTTTCATACTCTCATTGTTCAATATTGCTCTTGCCTTGTTTTAAATGGGAAGGGGGAGAGAAAAGAAGGAGCCAAATCTTACTTCATGTAATCTTGATTGCATTGAGTTTACATATTTCCGTTGGTAATCCTCATTTGATGCATGTCTAAAGTGCATATGGAATTTCTCCTCCCGTTCCTCCTTATCCCCTACCCACTCTTCAAGCAACTACAGCCTCAGAATTGGGTTGTACATTCACAGCATAGGAGCATATGATTGCAAGAAAACAAAAAGAAAAAAAAGAAACAACCATACAATTTTAGTAACATTGGACTACAATAATCTATTTCGTCTTCAAGATCGATACCCTCAATATGTTTGTGTTATATTCAATTTTGTGGATTTTTCTTGTGCGTTTCTCACAAATTGGAGCTTCATGTCAGAAACGAACCGAATCCGGAAGTCTTCTAGAAACACGATCACTTTACTGAGTATAATCTTTATTTTTCTATATATAGAATACTCCCATTAGGAAAACAACCGCGATTACGAACAATGATTGATAACCTTTGCTATCCACACCTGCAATTGAACCCGATAGTCCCCCCCTCCTCCCCACCCATCTAGACTAAAAAGTAGTTCACCTAGACAGAATCCGTAGCAAGAAAGATGTCGAAAAGATTTCCAACATAACCGTAGGAGCTGTGTTGGTAGAATTTGCAAGCTTGGGTTGTTCGCAAGGGCCCGATAGAAAAACCTTAAGTAGGAGCAACGATAAGTTTCGAGAATAACTATAGGCTGATATGGCGATTGACCGATACCAACGGTGTACTTCTAACTTATTTACAACCAATAAATGCACTGACTGTTATCTGCCGCTTGTTCCCAAATACCCCATCATTTCCTCTCTACCCCCCTCCCCTCCTTCTTCCACTTTTCTTCTTATCTCCCGATGCACACACCTCCCAACGATCCGAATCACAATCTCCAATACTTGCATTGTTCGTTTTGTTTTGGTTTAGTTTTATTTTATTTTCTTCGGAACGCTCCCGAGCAGAAATTGTTCTCGACCTTCGGTGGTTGCTCAACCCTATGGTTATCTTCGTATTCACAAGCAGGACTTTCTCATAACAGTTAGAATGTGCTACGGAAAGAGATATCTCGCAATTTTGTAATTTTGCATTAGTTCCGAAATTTCACGTTGTTGGCTCTGTGTCACGGAACACCTATGACAAGAATTGTGACAAAAAAGAAACCGTTGGAAATTTTTCTATTACAAAGTGAAGCTATAGTACCTAAATGAAAAAGAAAAGAGACACAATTACTAAAACCTAGAAATCACAATATTTGAATTCCTGATAGGAAAGACATTACAAGTCATGACACGAAGATAATTCTGATGTCTCTTTTTTTTTTTTTTTCTTACTTTTCCTTTATCTCGCACATCAAACCAACTGTTGGGTGGGTGTGTGTGTATGTTTTGCAGATCACAAATCCACCGTTTCTTCAGTGATCAATAACCACCCGAATCACACGCTGCTCAACCTTACGGATATGCAGACACTTTAGGTGGCAACTCCACGCGATGTTTTATTTTTTGTTTACCTTCTGTATCTTGCTTTTGTTGCTCTGTCAGTAATTGGATACCACCAATGTGTTTCCTCTTCTTTGCCAGGGTCAGTAAAGGTTAATCCTACATTAGGCTTTAGCTGAAGAAGAGCAAAAAATCGAGAAAACGAAGAAATGGTCACACCAATACCAAATAAACTTACTCGTAATACATTTTTATTTTGTGTGTGTATCTTATCCAATTATGCAGGACCAACTAAGTATCCCTTCCTTGGCTCGTCTTCTTCTTCTGTTTCTTCCTTCACGTTCCGTCCTGGTTACATTTTATGGATATTTTCTGGTTTGGATTTCTTAGAGTCTTTTGGGGGCAAGGGGGGAAGGAAGAGATTTGAAAATGTCAAATGGACCAAAAGCTCAGGTTTCATTTATTGTCGTAGTTCGATATTTTTGGGCTGAAATGTTGACTAATTTTTAATAAATAATTTGTAATTTCCCACAATATGAAAAACCGGATTTGTGTATATGACAATGATTTTCAACTATAGGCTATACTTGAAACGGCACAGGTATTGGAGGCGACAATACTTGTGCCTTCTCCAGTGTCACTCCCCCCCAAACTCTCTCTTAATTTTATCTCCGATCTACAAATTTCTAAGTTTCCTGGAGGCTTACACTTGTAATACTTGCATAAAGTTCAATGTGACATATGTCTAAAAAACTTTCTGACTCCCTTTTGAAATTATTGCATCCTATTGTCTTAGGTGGAATGAGTGTTAATGGAACCAACCGAAGCCTTGTCGGTCCTTTTGAAACAAGCCAAAGCCATGACGTGGAAATATATACCCTCCCTAAAAAAAAAAAATGAGCCCACATGCTCTTCTGAACAATCTATTTGATTGATAATGTGTTCATGCAATATCGAATTAAAGTTTTTTCGTCATTGAATTTCGTTAATATCGACCCTCGATAATCCGGAAATATGCAAGCAACTCGGAAATCGCAAAATGTGCAATGTCTCAGGGATGACAGAGCGACTGCAAAAAAAAAAAAAAAACCAAAAAGAGATTTACATAGAGTAAAGTACAATGTAGTTCGTATATTGATACTTGAAATCATTAATATCCCTTGTTTTTTTTATATATAATTTAAATTTTCTTTTAGGGAGCATCGGTACATTCCCAATCTGTAGGTTCGTAAGCATTTGGTTGATCAATGATTTCGATTTCTTGATTAGTCAATTCGAAACAATCTATTGACAAATTCTCTGACAATCTACTTTCAGTTTTGGTTTTTGGTAGTGGGATATATCCCTTTTGCAAGCTCCATTTAATCAATATCTGGGCCGGCGATTTCTTATACTTTTTCATGATCTTCTGGAAATCGGTATTATGGGTTGCCAAGGATTGCAATTTGGTTCCGTGAGTCAACGGGGCATAGGCTTCAACATTAATTCCCTTTTCTAAGCACCAAGATGCCAATTCTTGCCTCATACACCAAGGACTGATCTCAAGTTGATTCACAGCCGGCTTGATCTTGACGTTCTCATTCGTCAACAATTCTTCAACGTGATGTTTCCCATAATTTGAAACCCCGATACTCTTGACAAACCCTTTGTCAACCGCTTCTTGCATAACACCCCAACTTTCCAACCTCCTTTCTTTACCTGGTAATGGGGAATGGATCAACAACAAATCAATGTATTGCAAGTCCCCGAGCTGATCCAACATGGTCGAAATTGCTTGTCTGGTATTGGCAGTGCCCAATTGACTGTTCCACAATTTTGTAGTATAGAAGAATTCTGAACGTTTAACATTAGGGTTGTCTTTCAAAAACTTACTGATACCTTCAATGACTTCTTCTTCATTTCCATACAACACCGCAGTGTCGAATTGTCGATATCCCACTTTGCATGCTTCGTATACAATTGATGCCGTTTTGTTTCTTGGAATATCGTAACATCCCAAGCCAATTGATGGAATAGTGTGACCGGAATTGAGTTTAATTAATCTGTAAGCCATTACGTGGTGATGTTATTGCTTTTGTTGCTCGTATTGGGTGTATTTGTATTGTGGTTTTAGAAAATAGAAGGAAAGGTGACGTCGACGACCTGATTGCAACTGGCCACACTAATCGTTCAATTTATTGTTTTGTGGGGATAAGAGCGTGTAGGGAGGCAAAAAAAATAGAGACGGCCAAACACCGTTACAATAGGATAGCAAACTTATCCCTCGACAGCAACCTTGTTTGGAATACAAGGATACACACACACACCCACACACACTGAAGAGGGAACACAGTTTAATGGTATCAATCGTTAGATAAACCACTTCGACAGCAATTCTTCTTTTTTTGCAACCTCGATCTCGGAGCATTTTCTCCGGTAACAACTCCAGGCACTCGGAGCAAAACTGTTGGGATAATCCCGGGGGTAAAAGAAAACGCACGTACACCTAACACCAGTTCGCCTCTTTTTTTTTCTTCTCAAACACTCTCCGCTCTCTCTATCTCCCGTTCTCCCTCCGACTGTCTCGCTCTGTGTTAGTTCAGTTTGTCCGAGGAAAATTAGAAAATAGAAAATCGCAAAAAAAAAAAACAAAAATTGCAGCACGTGAATGTTGGCGGCGCGTGATTAGATCATTCAATGATCAATTTATAAGTGGTCGTGTACGTTGTCACAGGTTCCAAAATGATCTGCGAGGGAGGGACAAAAACTAATGCATTACTATTGGCGGTCAGGTAGTGGTATGATGCAAAAATTTATATGTAATTTTTTTTTGTCCTATTCCCACACAACAAGGTTGTTTCAGACCACCACCACAAATAGGCACCAGGTGGCAAAAAGGACAAAATTAAAGTAGTTAATTGATAGACGTCAGGATACTACCCTTGGTAATAGTGGTTTTTTTTTGTGAAACGTCATTTTGACTGTTTTCGAGAAAGACTTGTCCGAGAGGAGGAGTAGCGGAGCAAGCCAAAAGAACAGGACCCAGGGGGCCAAATCATATTTGCCGACTTGACCGTAACTTTCGTCATCACGATGTTCACGATTGATTAAGACCAATTGACTCAATTGGAGCCAATTTTGGTTTTTCTATCATCTACAATTGATAGCACAGTATCTACAGGACCCACCTCGAAACGTTTTGTAGTCTGATGGCGTAGGATATGGCCTACAGTAGTTGGCATATCCGATCAGGTGTTTTTTTTTTCTGTCTTTGCTACTTTTTTTTTTCTACTGGCCACTGAGAGCAGGCTCGTGGTGTGTGTGTTCCCTACGCATATCCAAGAGTGTAGGAGGTGTGAGTGGAAAACAATGGGTGGTAATGCCCCGGGTGAGGCGTGCCCGACACAAATAGAAATTATGGGACGCTAACAATCTTCCACAACCACTAGGCAAATTCCTTTCAACAAAAATTTTTCTGACAAATTATAAAATAACCCTTAATTCCCCCCGTTGGAAAATTTTTGTTCTTCCTTTTCTTCTTCTTATTACTACATCAATCAATTGATTTCAAACTCAATTAATTAACATCAATCAAATCTTTCACACTTTTAACAATGGCTCCTATTAAAGTTGGTATTAACGGTTTCGGTAGAATCGGTAGATTAGTCTTGAGAATTGCCTTGACTAGAAAAGACATTGAAGTTGTCGCTGTCAACGATCCATTCATCAGTGCTGACTACGCTGCTTACATGTTCAAATACGATTCGACCCACAGAACCTTCCAAGGTGAAGTTAAAGCTGAAGGTGACGCTTTGATCATTGACGGTCACAAGATCCACGTCTTCCAAGAAAGAGACCCATCTAACATTCCATGGGGTAAGAACGGTGTTGAATACGTCATTGACTCCACTGGTGTCTTTACCAAACTCGAAGGTGCTCAAAAACACATTGATGCTGGTGCCAAAAAAGTTATCATCACTGCTCCATCTGCTGATGCTCCAATGTTCGTTGTCGGTGTCAACGAAGACAAATACACCCCAGACTTGAAGATCATCTCCAACGCTTCTTGTACCACTAACTGTTTGGCCCCATTGGCTAAAGTTATCAACGATACCTTCGGTATTGCTGACGGTTTGATGACCACTGTCCACTCCATCACCGCCACCCAAAAGACCGTTGACGGTCCATCCCACAAAGACTGGAGAGGTGGTAGAACTGCTTCTGGTAACATTATCCCATCTTCTACTGGTGCTGCTAAAGCCGTCGGTAAAGTTATCCCAGAATTGAACGGTAAATTGACTGGTATGTCTTTGAGAGTCCCAACCACCGATGTTTCCGTTGTTGACTTGACTGTTAACTTGAAGACCCCAACCACTTACGAAGAAATTTGTGCTGCTATCAAGAAAGCTTCCGAAGGTGAATTGAAAGGAATTTTGGGTTACACTGAAGATGCTGTTGTCTCTTCTGACTTCTTGACCACTAACTTGTCTTCTGTCTTCGATGCTAAAGCCGGTATCTTGTTGACCCCAACTTTCGTCAAATTGATCTCCTGGTACGATAACGAATACGGTTACTCCACCAGAGTTGTTGACTTGTTGGAACACGTCGCTAAAGTTTCCGCTTAACTCAGAAACAAGATTTAAAGATTGTATTTAAAGAACATATAGGTTGTGTTTATTTAATAGCTACAATGTCTCTCTTTGGACTTTTTAATTGTTTTTGTATAATCATATGTTCCTGAATATACTGTGTTTTAAAAAGAACAATAACCATTTCCTGTGCTGTAGAGTATTTGAACTTGGATTGAAAAAAAAGTAAACATAAACAAACCCATCTCTTTTCTAAACGAGCAAGTCCCACTCCTTCCACTACCACGCCCACCATGCCACACGATGTTGTAGAATCTTTACTTATAAATCAGACGTTTAAGACGTATCGATCAAACACATCCCTATCGTTGACATCAAAGTTGACAAGAAAACAGTTGGAAAGATTCCGAATCCTATTGTCAAAATTCTTGTACCAACGATATCAACAAAATCTTAAAACTCAAGACAGTTTAATAATAGAATACGAATCATACCGAGATATAATTACCGAATTGACTATAATTAATGATACCATTGAAGAGTCAAACTATAAGATCCAATATTTGATTATCAAATTGGAAAATAATCGATTGATGCCTCGCCAAATATTAATGTTTGTGAGCAACCGAGGAGAAGAAGAACAAGAAGAACAACATCAAGAGAGTGAGAGTACGCTAGTATTAAATAGAGTGACTAACATGAATCATCAACCGACCAACGATTATATTTTGGAGCTATTGGAAGATATCAACGAATACCCGTTAATTATCAAACCCATCACGTTGGCATCATATGTTATCCCCAATTTAATCAACAAATTTCTGGACCGGATCGACAAATTAAGTGATCTACAGTTGGTTTACACTGCTCCGTCAAGTCGGTTGAGGAATTTCATCATAGACATACCCAAGAAGGACCTTACAAGACTATTATCGGAGAACCAATTATACAACGATATCTGCGAGTTCCTATACAATACAACAAAAATCAAGTTTAACAACTTAGTGATTGAGAAATTCATCAACAATTTAATTAATATTTCCAATGATGGCAAGTTCAAGTTGATGGCTACTGATTATGAGTTGGCGTGGTTTTTATTTGAATCAATTAGATCTTCTTCTTCGTCCAAGTCTACTTCTGGTCTCACGTGACTACTCCGACTTCTGATGGTGGTGTCCTAGGCGTGTAGCAACGAATAAATGTTCTTAGTTGCGCGCGCGTGTCTCGTTTCTCTGTAGAAAAGTTGTGTGGATAGAATTTCTTTCTTTGTATTACGTGTTCCCTAAAATTTTTCAAGCGAACAACAAAACATTTCTAGCATTAGTTTTGGTTTCTAAAAATTTCAAAACGATTTTCGATTTTCTTGCAACATCCACACTCCTTCTTTCCACAATACAGCACAACTTCAGCTATGTCTACATCTGTGGAACCAAATGAAACAGAGGCTTTGAAGAGAAAAGTCGATGAGTTTTCATCTTCTACTACTGCTTCAATTGAGGAAAAATACGATGACGATAGTGCCGATATTAACAAGAGAACCCAATATGATGAAACCAAAGAAACAATTGAATCTTTAAAAAAAGCCGAATCGATATTGGCCCCAATATTGTTTACTATATTATCCTTTTTTGTCAGATTCTATCGTATTTCCGTGAATAACAACGTTGTTTGGGATGAAGCACACTTTGGTAAATTCGGATCATATTACTTGAGACACGAATTCTACCACGATGTCCATCCACCATTGGGTAAGATGTTGGTTGGGTTATCTGGTTACTTGGCTGGTTATAATGGATCTTGGGATTTCCCAAGTGGTGAAAAATACCCAGATTACATTGATTACACCAAGATGAGATTGTTTAATGCTACTTTTTCTGCCTTGTGTGTACCATTAGCTTACTACACCATGAAAGAAATCGGTTTCTCTGTTGCTACCACTTGGTTATTTACCTTGATGGTTGCTGTTGAATCTTCCTATGTTACCTTGGGTAAATTTATCTTGTTGGACTCGATGTTGTTGTTCTTCACGGTTGCTACCGTGTTTTCTTTTTCAAGATTCAACAACTTCAACAACAAGCAACAAGAATTTTCCAGAAAATGGTGGAAATGGATCCTTTTGACCGGTGTTTCCATCGGTTGTACCTGTTCCGTCAAGATGGTTGGTTTATTTGTCACTACTTTAGTTGGTATTTACACCGTCGTTGACCTTTGGAACAAATTGGCTGATAAATCTATTTCTTGGGGTAAATATTTCAAACATTGGTTTGCTAGAATTTTGGCTTTGATTGTAGTACCAATTGCTATCTTCATGCTTTCATTCAAGATCCACTTTGATTTGTTGTACAAATCAGGTACCGGTGATGCTAACATGTCTTCCCTTTTCCAAGCCAACTTGGTTGGTTCCAGTGTTGGTGGTGGTCCACGTGAAGTTTCCATTTTCCACTCTGTCATCACTTTGAAGAATCAAGGTTTATCCGGTGGTTTGTTGCATTCCCACGTCCAAACCTTCCCAGAAGGTTCCAAGCAACAACAAGTCACTACCTACGGCCACAAAGATTCCAACAACAATTGGATCTTCCAAAGAGCCAGAGGACAAGCCGCATACGACCCGGCAAACAATAACACCGACATTGAATATATTATTGATGGTATGCACGTTAGATTGATGCATCCACAAACTGGTAGAAACTTGCACACCCATGACGTCCAAGCTCCAGTTACCAAAAAGGAATATGAAGTTGCATGTTACGGTAACTTAACAATTGGTGATGCTAAAGATAACTGGATTGTTGAAATTGCCGACCAAGCCGGTGATGAAGACAAGATGAGATTACATCCATTGACCACCTCATTCAGATTGAAAAATGAAGTTATGAACTGTTACTTGGGTGTTTCTGGATCCTCCTTGCCGCAATGGGGTTTCAGACAAGGTGAAGTTGTTTGTTATAAAGACCCATTCAAGAAGGATAAGAGAACTTGGTGGAATATTGAAGACAACCGTAATCCTATTCTTCCACCTGCCCCAGAAAATTTCAAATTACCTAGAACCAGATTTATCCGTGATTTCATCCAATTGAACTTGGCTATGATGGCCACCAACAACGCATTGGTTCCTGACACAGATAAGCAAGATGATTTGGCTTCTTCCTTCTGGCAATGGCCAACCTTGAATGTTGGTATCAGAATGTGTGGATGGGGTCCAGACAAACCAAAATACTTTATGATTGGTTCTCCAGCCACCACTTGGACATCCACGGCCGGTGTCATATTATTTGCATTCATTGTTCTTTATTACTTGATTAGATGGCAAAGACAGTACGTTGATTTCCCATCTTCTCAACCAATTAAATTGAAGACATTCCTCATGGGTGGTATTTATCCAATGTTTGGTTGGGGATTACATTTCATGCCATTCGTGATTATGGGAAGAGTCACATATGTTCATCATTATGTTCCTGCTCTTTATTTTGCCATGATTGTCTTCTGTTATGAAGTTGAATTGTTCACTATTGGATTAAACAAATCTAACTCCACCCAAGCTCAAAAATTGGCCTACGTTGCTATCTTTGCAACCTTTTACGTCTTTGTTGGTTACACTTTCTGGTACTTCAGATATTTGTCTTGGGGAATGGAAGGTCCAAAAGATAATTGGAAACATTTGAAATTGTTGAGTTCCTGGAGAGTTTCTGATGATCAATACACTTAAACTCCTTGGTATGTGGGGATAAGAGAGAAGAGACGTTGTCCAATTGATTTCAAATATTTCATTATTATTATTATCATGTTTTCATATATTATATAGTCCTATTTACTAGTTTGTACAATCATTCATGTAGACATAACTTATAGCTTTGCTACCTGTAAAAAAAAACAATTCAAAGAAAAATCGGAGATATTTAAAAGATATGTCGTAGACCGGGGTAGTTACGACATTGCTATTTTGGGACATTGTCAGAACAACTGAGCCGAATCAAAAAAAAAAAAGGGAATATCAACCAATTGAAAAACATATCTACTTGAATTACTAAGCTAGAATATAAGACCTCCATTACCAACCATGATTACGAAAAGCATAAGACACATCAGAATACCCAGAGGAATATCATATCCCATAATCAATGTAGCTCCAATGAGGTTCAACTCCACAAAAATACTCAAACCATCCTCATTTGCCTTTCCTTCGGATGCCACTCCCCCTTCACCTCCACCAAAAACATCTTCCACTTCGTCCTCCTCTCAACAGCAACCCGCTTCCAGGGAGGGAAATGCAGCTGATGATTTTAAAGTAACAAAATTGATTCAAGGCAAAACAGATCTTAAATTTGCTATATCCCAACGAGCAAGTGATAAATTAAACCAGATCATCCAGGACGAAAATAATGTTGATACTGGGTTATCGATAAAAGTGGAAAGTGGAGGATGTCATGGATTTCAATATAATTTGAAATTAATTGATATTACTAAAGAATCCAATGATGATGATTTGATTTTTGAACGTGATGGTGGCAAAGTTGTTTTGGATGAATCTAGTTTGATGATTTTACAAGATTCCATGGTTGATTATACCAAAGAGTTGATTGGTAGTCAGTTTAAAATCGTTGACAGTCCTTATGCCACAAGTTCATGTGGATGTGGGAGTTCGTTTGATTTTGATTTTGAAAAGTTGGAAAACAAAACGAATTAAGTATCTAGGTAAGGTAAATAAAAGTCAATGTAAATATGTATATATTTATTTAAGTGAAGAAACTAATATATAAAATAGGGTAGAAGATACGTTAGTGTTTGATTTGTGTGTGTGAGTTTGTATTTGTGTAATTGTGTGAGTGCGTGTGGATATAGCTGAAGAAGGAGAGGTGAAAGGGGAAGGTCGTAATGGGTGGGTACTATTAAGCCAATATTTCATTGATACTCTTGATACTCTTTGTTGAATAGAATCTAACATCAACATCATCGTCATTTTCCAATTTTTCTAAATTCGACAAGATTTCTAAGTTTATCAATTTCTTCAACTCTTCTTCTTTTATTGGGAACTTGCTCTCCTTTTTAGTTAAAGCTTCAACCAAAATTAAATATGATTTGGCAACATTGAACCTAATATTTGGTACGGAATCAGTGATTAAGCTATTAATAAAAGGCAATACTTTGTCAATCAATATTTTGTAATCAATAACAGGTATTAAGCTTGTAATTGCAAACAAACAGGTGATTCTAATTATGAAATTAGAGTAATCAATCTTGTCGTCTTCATCTATCTTGTCGCCTTGGTTTAATAATCGATCAAGAATCTCTCTTTGCGCCCAATCAGATCCAAATATAATGGTCAATTCTTTCAAGTTATTCACGGCAGCTTCTCTAATGGCAAAAACTGGATCCCACAACCATGACATACATAATGACAACAACTCGTCGTTGAAGAACGATTCACCCAATTGGTTGGCCAATTTGGGAATATATTCAATGATGGCCAATCTGACTCTCCACTTACCATCTTGGGCCAATTCGGTAATGGCTGGTAACAAGTTTGTAGATAATAAGTTGATACCAATAGTTTCATTAACAACAGACAAGTTGGAAATAATATTTAATCTTACGTCAGGGAACTCATCTTTCAACATAGTTAAGAAAACAGGTAATAATTTGTCAATGGTGGCTTGCTTTTCCAAAATTGGGGAAAGCTCAGTTATGGTGGAGGCCAATGAAGCTCTTACATTTTCCTGTGGATCTTGGCTCAATTCGTTTACAATTGGGACAATCTTGTTTAAAATAGTGGATTTGGTCAGGGGGAATTTAGTTAACAATTGACAGAACACTGGTAACTGCTTTGCCACAGCTTTCCTAACTTCTCCTTCGTGATCTTTCATTAATGCAATAAAAGGATCAATCAATTGAAACAAGTCCAGTTCATTATGGGTAAAATTACGAGCAATCTTACTGTATCTGTCTGCAGCAGTATACCTGACCCTCCAACTGTCGTCTTTGATCAATTTTAATGCATTTGATAAGAAATCTGGATTGAAACTGTATTCGTTGATTTTTTGGAAAAATTCCAAGATGGAGATTAAAACATCAACACTTAAAAACTTAACTGAATCTTGGTCATCGGTAATCAAATGTTGAAACATTTTTGAAATAACTTCCCAATCTTCATTGGTTATCTTGTTGACGTCATTAGGATTCTGCTCCGTAACTTCAGTTAATAAATCAATCAATTGAGGCAAGTTAGTAGCACTTGACCTTCTGACCATTGGATAGTCGTCAGTGACCAACTTTAAATATAATTTCAATAAATTTTGTCTTGTAGCGGCGTCCACCTTAACGATAACTGCTTTATATAAACCACAAGCGGCTATTTTTTTCAGGAACCAGTTGCCTTGACTCAAGTTTTGAATCAAGTTCAAGAAAATCCCGTTAAGCTCCTCTACGGTCAATTCCAAGCTAATTTTATTCAATGATTCGATGGCCCTGTCTCTAACCAATGGTTCCTCCATTGATGCCAATATGGTCAAGATCGAGATCAAAGGTTCGTTATATTCGTGTCCTCCAATTAGTGGTATAAAATCTCCCAATTTGCTAGCCAAAACGGTGAACACTTCTTCTTCGTCGTCTTGAGCAACGTCGTTAAGGAACGGCAACAATTCTTTTCTTGTTCGCTCTGGGCCCAAGGCAATCGCAATGGTGTCTAATTTCTGCATAGCTTCCACCCTATTGGAAACATCGTCGTGCTTCAACTCGTCCATCAACAAAGCTAATGGGTATAAATCATCATTGAAGTTGTCCATGGTTGTTGGTGGTTGTCTTTATAGTTTGTGGAAAATTATTTGTTGGCGTTCTTGTCTGTTTTTTTTTTTCGCTGTCGTTGATAAGTTGGTGTAAATGTGATTATGCCTGATAATGACGAATAGTTTTACTTTTTTTTTATCAATTGAAAACGGGAAAATAATAAAATGATAATACAATGGAATATGAACTGATGGTTGATGTACTGTAGTGGGTTGAGTTGTCTGGATTATAAAAAGGGAAAAAAAGAAATGAACAGGAAAACTTTCGGCAACAAAAAATTTCTCATTTACTTTGAGAACTAGAACAAGGAAATTTTTTTTTTTTGCTTTCGCTTTTGCTCTCGCTTGTTTCGTTGTGGTTGTTTTTTTTTTCGTTGTTGATTTAATCTTACTACTGGACAAATAATTTTTAGTAACAGTCACGTGATGACGTAATGATATGCCATGAAAAATGTACTAAGAGGGTCTGAAGATCAGAAATATGGTGGGTAAGTCCCCGATTAGAATGTAGCGGTGACTAGCTATGTAAAAGACTGTACTAACTTTGATTGTGAAACCGTAACCCTAAAACTACATCTAGTGAGACCGACATCGTTCATTGGTTGGTTTCGTATCATGTTGTGCGGTACAAATGAATCGATATACTACCTCTATACGTTCAATATCAGAGATCAAGCGGTTGATGTATCATTTGTGTTTGAGCATTCGACGATCTATCTAGCATTCCAGAAAAACATGATGTACCCATTTTGTTCTTCACAAGTCGTAATTTCACCTGGTGTGATGACGGATATGCATCAATTGCCACTGTCATCCGTTGCTGTCAACCATCATATTTGTATGTCACGACACAGTCCAGTTGTACCTCTTCGTAACGTCGATATCGAAAGTATCTGATTTTTGTTGCCTACGAATTATTTCTATAATCGAGTGATAATTACATCATTGGTAGGCACTAAAAAAAGAAAAAAAAAAGCGGCATGGTTCACAGTTTTGTGTAGCCGCGGACAACCACAGATCCAATCGAAATTGGTAGTGAAAATATTTTCCACACACAAAACTTGTGATGATAATGGTGAGATTCTAATAAATGTTTTCTAATATCTTATTCGTGTTCTTCTACTACTTAAATAACATTTTTTTAAACAATATCATCATGTCCAAGAATATTCCTAACAAAAATGATGTCATAGACTCGATCATTTCTGACTCGAACAGGGCAGAGTATTACAATTTATTGAGAGAATACAACTCCAACAAAACTTCCCACTGGGCGTTTTCGGTCGTACCTGGTATATTCCAACAATCTTTGGAAGACACTGATGAGACTAAGTTTGATACCATTAAAGATCACTTTGGAATCATTCCTACTTGGGATGAGATCATAAATCAATTACACACATTAAATGACAACACCGATGAAGGTGTCCAATATAAATTGTTCTTTTTAGCTAGACATGGACAAGGATTCCACAACGTTAAACAGGCAGAAAACCCAGAGTTGTGGGACAGTTATTGGAGTCATTTGAACACCGATGGGAAAATCGTCTGGGCTCCCGATCCAGAATTAACAAAATTGGGCATCCAACAAGCCCAAGATAATAATCTTGCTTGGAAAGAAGAGATTCTCAATAACAAGAACGAAAATGAGAAATTAATCTTACCTACTAGATTCTATTCGTCTCCATTTAGAAGATCGGTTGATACTTTGATCCAGACCTGGGAAGGAATTGTCGATTTGCAAGAAGTCCATCCATTGATTGAGGAAAACTGGAGAGAAACTATTGGTGAACATACATGTGATATGAGATCGAATAGAACTACGATTGCTTCAAAATATGAACCACTAGGTATTGAAATTGAACCTGGTTTTGAAGAAGAAGATATCTATTGGAAACCTGATTATAGAGAAACTGTGGCTGAGGTAGCAATCAGACACAACGCAGGATTACAAGAGATCTTTGACAACTACCCCAATGACGAGATCGTAAGTATAACCAGTCACAGTGGTAGTATCAGAGCTCAATTAATGGTTTTGGGACATAGACCTTTTGCTATCGGTACTGGTGGAATGATTCCAGTGTTCGTTAAAGCAGTTAAAGTTGAATAGACGCGTGTAGAGAGAGAGAGAGAGTAATAGACATTATAAACAAGTGTACATTAGAAACGCTACATCATTGCGTCTCCTATTGTTTGCTATGGAACATCACAGAACGTGGGTACAGAAAAAAGAGTATATAAGGAGGGAATTTCTACGGAAAAACCTGGCATGGAAAAAAAAAAATAGAGACATGCAGCAACAAGCAGCAAAAAAATAATAACGATATAAAACGCAAGCCTACAATCATGTCAAAAAGTATTCCAAATTCTGCAGATTTGCAAGACGGAATTATCTTGAGTTCGGAGAGAGTTGAGTTTGATAAGTTGTATAAAGAGTACATTTCCAAACAACTGTCACATTGGGAGTTTTCGATTGTTCCTGGAATCTTTAAACAATCATTACCAGAAACTGATGAAACCACTTTTGACACCATCAAGGAACATTTTGGTGTTATCCCAACTTGGGATGAAGTTATTGAGAAGCTACACACCTTGAATTCAAACCCCGACTCTGACGATGTTCAATATAAGTTGTTCTTTTTAGCTAGACATGGTCAAGGATATCACAATAGCAAAAGTGATGACGATCCAGTCGCTTGGGAAGCCAAGTGGAAACGCTTGACTACTGACGGAGAGACAACATGGGGTCCGGATCCAGAATTGACTGAATTAGGTGTCGAACAAGCAAAGGACAACAACAAGGCTTGGAAGCAAGAGCTTGTCAACAATAAGAACCGCGACAAGCAATTGATCCAGCCTACCAAGTTTTTCCTGTCTCCGTTTAGAAGATCTATCGATACCTTGATTAATACATGGAAAGATAATGTTGATTTGAAGAGTATCAAACCTCGAATTCAAGAAAATTGGAGGGAAACTATCGGTGAAAATACATGTGATCAAAGATCTCTCAAATCCGTCATTTCCAAGAAATATAAAGAACCATTTGGATTTGAGATTGAGCCTGGATTCGTTGAAGAAGATGTTTATTGGACGCCAGATGGTAGAGAAACTGTCGCACAACAAGCTCTTAGACAGTATAAAGGGTTTGAACAGATTTTCAATGATTTCCCTCACGAAGAAATCATTAGTATAACCAGTCATGCGGGGAGTATTCGTGCACAGTTATTAGTCTTGGGTCATAGACAGTTTGCTATTGGAACTGGTGGTATGATTGCTGTGTTTGTCAAAGGTGTTAAAGTTAAATAGGGTTGTCTAGAATGTAAGATGGAGTATAGATAATAGTATAGTATTTTCGGGAGAATAGTGTTGAAAACCATGACGTCACTCTTATCGAGTCCTTCCATAACTCCACCTCCGTTCGGAAGAATACCACGAAAGAGTTATTGTTTTCTTCAAACTCATCCAGTCCAACTAATGATGAGTCATATAGAGGAGATTCGGAAGGATTGCTTAATTTAGAAATTCTGATTTCCAGGTGGGGTTAGATCAATGTAAAAATTTCTGAAGTACAAAAAAAGAAAAAAAAATTGTCAAAAAAAAAATGCGGTATTCGAATCATAGCACGAAAACGCCACAACTAGTAGAA
Organism: Candida labiduridarum; assembly: GCA_030572435.1. NCBI lineage: Eukaryota > Fungi > Ascomycota > Pichiomycetes > Serinales > Debaryomycetaceae > Candida > Candida labiduridarum. The sequence goes on from JAJLZW010000021.1 coordinate 132,128, forward strand.
TCAGGAGATGTCCAAAAGTATACCTACCCCAACTGATATTAGAGATGGAATAGTTTTGGATTCCGATAGAGTTGAATACAATGCATTATATGAACAGCACATCTCGTCCAATCCAAATCACTGGGAATTTTCTACCGTTCCTGGCATTTTCAAACAATCATTATTTGAGACAGATGAAGCCACATTCGATACTATTATGGACCATTTCGGGATTATTCCAACTTGGGACGAAATAATACGTCAGTTACGTTTATTGAATGAAAACAGTGATGATAACGTTCAGTACAAGTTGTTCTTCCTTGCGAGACATGGTCAAGGGTATCATAACATGAAATACTCAGAGGATCCGGAAAGTTGGGTTGCTAAATGGAGAGGAGCTTGTACCGATGGTGTGCTTACATGGGGTCCCGACCCAGAATTGACTGAGTTGGGAGTTGAACAAGCTAAAGATAATAATAAAACATGGAAACATGAACTTATTAACAATAAACATCGTAACAAGGATTTGATCATGCCAACGAAATTCTTCCTGTCTCCTATGAGAAGATCGGTCACCACTTTGATCGGAACGTGGAAAGATATAGTTGACTTGAATGAGGCCAAACCGTTAATTCAAGAACATTGGAGAGAAACTATTGGTACTGCAACATGTAACCAACGACGATCCAAATCTGAGATAGTCAAAAATTACGAGCCATTCGGATTCGCAATTGAAGAGGGCTTTGTTGAAGAAGACATTTATTGGAAACCAGACGTTAGAGAGACCTTGGGTGAACAAGCATTTAGACAATACAAAGGACTTGAAGCACTTTTTGAGGATTTTCCTGCGGATGATATCGTTAGTATCACAAGTCATGGAAATACTATAAAGGCACAGCTAATGGTGTTTGGCCATAGAGCATTCTCCATTGGTACTGGTGGATTGATTCCCGTGTTTGTGAAAGGAGTCAGAAAGAGTTAGAATGTTTATATAGATAAATGTGTATATTCATATGAAAAGAAAAGAGTGAAGTCTACGATATTTATAATTAGTACCTTTCTCTTACTTGGATACTTGGATAGTAAAAATTGGTAAACGAATTTTTTGTCTGACAGATGTAGTGATGTCGGATCAAACTGGACGTACACCAACTGCATCCGTTCATACCTAGTATTAGAATCACTCTTTGACTCTGACCATCATGGGGTAGGAGTTGGGCAAAAATGACTAGCTGATTCAGTCATGCTGGTATCGTAGAGACTGATCTTGGGTTCTGCATCATCGTAAGTTTCGACACTACAATAACTATTGGACACTGAAATAGCTACACCTCTGGAAGATATTGGTATATTATTGGCAAGCGAGGTAATCTCTCCTGTGAAGAACGACAGTGTCGTAAAATTTAAGTGACCAATTCAAGGTGAAGGTACTAAGCTACGATAATCGAGATTTTTAGAAGAATCACCAGCATTTGCTGCTTTGATGCACAAGGAAGTATCATCACCAATAAGCTTTGAAGTAGAACAAGTCCCTTCTTGCAAGAACCCAAAATCTCTGTAACTATAATCATTGTGTCCATCCCCCTCTTTGACTTCTTAGCAGGGATCAACTTGCAACGCGGTAATCTCAAAGAAATAATAGGGCCATTTGCACCCACCGAAGCGACAGTCGCTACCTCCAAAAATATCTGACTCTGTTTATGAGTTTAAGGAGAATGGATTCAGCAAGAACTATAGAAAATCTGGTTGACAGGTGATAGTGTATTTCTGACTATAGCTGACGCGCAAATGTGTGTAGACACTAGAGAATCAAAATATTCTTTGAATTCTTCCCCCGTGAATAATTGAATGAGTTCTATGATGATAAATAATAAGACCATTGTTATCAGTGCGATTAAGTTGTGATTTCAAATATTAGTGGGTAATATATTTATATGTTTTTCTCCAACGCGTTTATATAAAGGCATATGTAAAATACATAAAGGAAATTGGAAATATTCTACTAATCTACAATCATTGTGCCAATTTTGGAAAATTGGTTGTCAATGTGTCTCTGCTTGAACTAGGATCTAAATTTTACTACAAACGCACTTGTAAATACCCGATTCGTACACAATAAAGAATACACTCATGCTAATGAAATTATGGGGCTGTACAAGTGTACCATGCGGAAGTTGTACATTTTATAAAGATATCTCAACCATCGAGCGGAAAAATTTAATTGTATCTCCACACTGAAGCATCATTATTACGACCAGCTTTGTTATACTGTTTGACAAATCCATTGATTATGTAAGCTACACTTTTAATTTGAACTTCGAGTGTGACCCGAAACTAAAATGGCCAGTTGCTGTTAATAAAGGTTTTGGCGATGTCGAAAATTTTGTGTAAATTTCCGCCTCCAAAATACGGAAACGCACCTAGAAAGACTATTCTGAATCTGAAAGGTTGTCCTAAATGAGTAAAGAAGATATATTGAATTCGGTTGTCTAATGCAATTGTTCAGGTATTCATCATTTGTGACTGGTGTTATCCACGGCGGTAGAATTTCCCGCTATCGACCATACAATGTCCAACTTATACGCCTTACTAAGTTGCGAATCAAATTTTTTTCCATCGTACAAAGCCACTACTCCACTCTCGTCAATTGCAACTTATGGAACATCTGGTCGTGCACACAGCTTAAGCTCTACAAATTACAAAAAGCTGCAACAATATCCGACATGTACATGCATTAGGTTTATGACCTGAAGGGTAAGGTACTTATTTTATGTACCACATGGCATAGATGGAGGGTAATGCTTGATTAACTTTTTCGACACAAAATACACCAACACGAGGCAAATATGCCAAGAATTTGGTCTAATAATAACACAAGGCGAAATTTTGCGTCTTGTGCTTTTGAACACGACTAGTATACGAAGTTGTGGGTTAATATCCTGCTTCTATCTTTTTTTCCATACTTTTCATACTCTTTGATTCCTAATGTTCCATGTCTGTCACATCGTCAGGTACATTTCATTAACTCATGATG